>MKEJ01004302.1:0-12303 GCA_001753735.1 Embelia ribes
TTTATTATTCAGACAGACATAGATATTAGTAATATCTTTTGCTTTTGATGTATGGCCAGGAGAATATGAAAATAAGGCCAAAGTTTGAGAATTATATGATTCATTTATTTCAATTCTATCATATATTTATGATAGATTATATTTAATCATGATATAACAAGTAGATTTGAAGCAGGACGTTACAATTAAAGTCATGGTAGTGTAGAGAAAACGTGTAATTATCCTATTACCCTTCTTCATTGTCCATTTGTCCTTTGTTTCCATTGCCAACTTGTAATTTTGGTATTTAGCAAAGGTTAATTTCTGAAGTGAAAAAGTATGAAACACATTGGTAGAATTTACTTTTTAGAATAGAGAGGATTTGTAATCAGAGATAATTTGTGATAAGAGAAAAACCACTAGTGCAGCAGTACAAGAAACTTGTAAAAATAAGACTAATAGTTGCACCTATTGCAAAAATATGATAATTTTCATAATTTTTACAAACATAGGATTTTTGTAACTTTTTGGTCTCTAGTAGAATCTCTGGCCACTTTCCTCCTTCCACCATTGCTCTTGTGCTCACAAAACTCTAATCTCGAATTATCATAGCTCATTTGCTGACTCTCAGCTCTCTCTTATTCATGAATATCTCAAAATCCAAGTGAGTTGAAGTAAAATATCAACTAATTCTACTTCTTTATAAGTGAGATAGTAGTTTATTGTTAAACAATTGTTAATATATTCACATTTATCAAGATAAGTTGCTGGAAATTTGTTCTTTTAATGAATATCTGGTCAAACAGGGAATATTACCTGCTTAATGTTTTGGACTTTATTTAGCTTCCATTATTAAATGCACTTAATTCTTTTTTTCAAATAGGAAACTCAGTTCGTTACTTTTCTTCATTATTTGTTACATATTTCGCCATATATTCGGATAAATTTTAATAAACTTTAAATAAATTCGTCACATATTTTGCCAAAAAAAAAATTCAGTTTCTGTCACAAACTGTCACGTACTTTCCTGAACTATGATGAATAAGTTTACAAAAAAAACTAATTAACACACTATTAATCCTACATAATTAATTCAACATAATTTAAAATACAATACTAATTTTACACAATTAATATTTGTCCGATTTTAGAAAATTTGTGGTGTTTAAAAAGATATATGAAAATTAATAAAATATGAATCAAAATAAAAGGAGAGATGGCTTTAAATCCCCCAAATTGCAGTTCCTAATTTCTGCTATGCCGATCTATTTATATATATAAAAAAATGGCATTGAGATCTCTTTGGTAATGCTCTACCAATACTAATTTTACATAATTAATATTTGACCGACTAAGTTTCTACAACTCTCTTCTTTCTCTCTTTTCACACATCAACATAACTATCCTCTATTTATCTTTTGTTCTTTCTCATACAACTCTCTTTCTCCTCTCCATTCAATCTTTTTAGGTTCTCTCTTTGTAAGCATCTACTCCCTCTTTCTTCTTTCTATCTATTCCCTCTCCACAAACTCAACCCTTGTTAGTAGAAGAGAATAAAGAATTGGAGGGTATTTTAGTCTTTTCGCGGGCAAAAGTCCTATTTTTGCAAAGATTATCCAAATTGTCCTAATGGGGGCAACTATTAGTACTATTTTCGCTATTTTCCTCAATATGTGGGGGATGGAGCTTTTAACTAGTATCTCGAGTCGAGTTTAAAGTGAAGCAAACCCTTCAACAATGTTATGGGGGTTGAATTCGGGGAAATCGAGCTTTCAATGAGTAACTCGAGCTAGACTTGAGAACTAAACGAGTCGAGTTTGAGTAGGCTTCTATACTTAATTTAAGTTGGAGTCGAATTTGAGTTACTCGACTCGTTGAAGCTTGCGAGTAGCCCGAGTATCATATGCATAGAAATAAATTAATATTTCTATCAATAAAAAATATAAATATATGCAAAAAAATATATTTATTTATAAAAATAGAGGAAAAATAGAATTTCCAAGTCGAGTTCGAGTTGAGATCGAATCTTCACATTTTCAACTCGTGTTCAAATAGTTCTATTTCGGGTTGGGTCGAGTCGAGTTCGAGTACGATTGATACTCAGCTCGACTCTGCGTGTTGCTACCCTTAGGTTGAATCTAAGTATTTGAATTGAGGGGTAGTGACAAAACAATTTAAGGGAATTTTTCAGAAGAACAAAAGGTGAGACTCAGAGCAAATTATAGGGGCAAAATGTAATTGACCAAAAGTGAGGGTCCTATAGCCATGACCTGGATAACACAGGTTGAGCTGTGAGATATACAGTTGGTGGCTTTTCAAATGTTGCAAATAGCAAGAGGACTAGAGATAGGAGAGACAAGAGTTGACCCCATAAAAAGAGGGGTCACAAGACAAAACAATCACTATCTCCCACCTTTTGCACTAAATAAAAAAAAAACACCATAAAAATTTCCGGACCCCAGGCTGCTTTAAGAGTGTCGGATGATCGGAATTCTGCTAATACATTAAAAATTAATTATTATTTGCAATATTGGTAGAATCGTAGAGTGAATGTATATCGACAGCATATTATCCTTACTAAAAACGTGAAATATGTCGGTCAAGTTCGCATTTACGCCTGATTTAGAGTTAATTTTGGCAATATTCAGAAAGAAAAGCGTAAACACCAGAAAAAAGAAGCAAAATCAAATAGAAAGGTAAACTCTTAGAAGACTTGGCTAGAGTTACCATTGTGTAAGCATCATATAAACATGATCTCGTATTACATTTTTTTACTAAATCATATTTAATTCTCCTTTCGCTCTCATTATTACTATCGTGGAGACTGAAGATGGTGAGTATCCTTGAAACATCATCCTCCAATGTCATTTATATTTCCTAACGAAAAACGAGTTTTGCAACCAACAATCGAAAAATTTCAAATAATTCCCCGAATAGAGTTCCTGTAAAAACCAAAATTTCAAACCGGAAACCAGCCCGATTCACCCAAACGGACTATGGTTAGTAATGCACTTATGTAAACATTTAAGGCAAAATTTTTGTGTCAAGTGTGAGACAGAAACATAAATTGAAATTGGTGTCACAGTCACACTCAGTTTCCAAAACCTAGCCCAGACAATAGGGAGGACAAGCCAGGAAAGTGTTGGGCTGTTGGCCCCATCTAGAAGGAATACACGAGAGTGCTCCATGTGATTTTCTAGTGGAAAGGGGGAAGATACCTGGAATGGGTGATGGGTAGGAATGTTAACGAACAGCATAACTTGCAAGTATTTTTAGCTCAATTTGATAACTACTTGGTTCGAACTCAGCTCGTGAACTAAATGAGTAAGATATAAGTATGTTAGCATACTTAATTTAAATTTTCGAGTCAAAATCGAGAAGTGAACTTCTTGACTCGTTAACTCACGAGTAATATAAAAAATATGTATGTATATATATATATATACACTAGCCGTCGATGAACAATGACAAAATGTAGTTCAATTGAAAAAGACAATAAACTTTGTATAAAAAGAATGAAAATATAAAATTTGCAAATGCAAAATAAAAAATTAAAATATTAAATATAAGAATTGTTACCATTGGAGCCGGTTGTTAAGAGAGGAAATGAGAGAGAGGAATTCGTCCATAGGTTGGTGACTCAGGAACGTGGGGATAAGGAAATTAAGAGAACATATTACTTCTATACCCTTCTAAAACCTACTTTTTACGGCTATTGTTTCAGAATAAAATTACTTCCAAAAGGATCTGGCCTTGCTTATAATAATAATATAGATGTGAGTGTAAATCAAAAATAAAAATTTCCATGGCTACTATCTGTAAAATTTAACTCTTAATTATTTGATAACGTAAAAAAATATTTTATCTTAAATAATCAATTTTGTTTATTTTTAATATAGTATATTAAATATATTTAAAAATAATTTATCAAGTACTTATCGAGTCTAATCGATTATTTGGTTTTCTTTATCGAGTCAATTTTGAACACAAAAATAATACTCAAATTGATTAGAACAATATTCAATTAGAGAAATACTCGATTCGACTCGATTCATACTCGATTAAAGTAATACTCGGCTCCACTCGACTTATATTGAGTAGTCCGAACGATTCTTACTTGATTAGAAGAATACTCAACTCCACTCCACTCGTTTCCACCCTTAGTCATGGGCAGCATATATCCCGTACATTTGGACCGTTGATTTTAAAATAAGCAGCTTATTGTAAATGAATTATTTTCAATTTAACTTTTTATGAGATCTAGCTTTTTAAGCTCAACTATTGATTTTAAAATCAATAAATCACATGTGATGGGTAGTCACGCCGAGCAGCCCCTTGGTCCATTTTCCAGCTTGCACCTTATACTAGTCACCATATCATACTGAGGAGATTTAGGCTCCGTTTGGTGCAAATATTCATTATCAGAAAATTTGACGAAAAGAAAAATCTTTTCATAAAAATTTTTGAATTAAAATATAATATTTTATTTTCCGTCAAAATTTTCTTCTAATTAACAATATGTAAAGCTACTCCTCAACCAATGTAATATCACTAAAGAAAGTTTTGGGTAAATTGTTTCTTACAACTCTATATGATTGGGCACCATTACAATTTTGGCCATTATTCTCTCATGGCTCCAACAGATAATCTGAACAAACTCGTAGCAAACGTAATGCAAAGCATAATCGTACTCGTGTGATGCCACATCAGTCCGCTTAAAATAAACAAAAGGGTTTTCCGCTCTTTTGCGATAAACCAAGGAAATGGAAGCACAATGAGATGAAATGCATCAAGTAGGGTTGATCCAACTAGGCAGATCGACACCAACGGTATACGAAAGTTTTTCTTTTTAATAATTGAGGGGCTTTCAATTGCATGTAAGTATATTGCACAAGCTTGTGAAAGTGTAAAAAAAAAATCGAAAAAAACTATGATGTAACGAGCTTAAGTTCTTCACCCAGTCTCGCTGTCTATACAACCATTTAGGCTCCATTTGTTTTCGTGTAAAATATTTTTCTGCAGCATACGTTCCCAAAATGCACAACTCAACTGTAAACAACGAAGAATGCTCGAGAAAAATATTTAACAAGAAAATATTCTTTTCATGAAATGGAGCAATAGAGTAACCAATATATTTCACTTATTAAGAACCATCCGAAGTTGCAGTACAACATTCACCCTCGGATACTAGGTGACATAAATTTTTTTCACAAGCCATTTTTGTGGTTTCGAAAGTGCTAATACCAAGACATAGTAACACGAGAGCAACTGAAAAAGTCCACTATAACACAGTTTAGTTGTAAAATATCAATGAGTGTAATAGTAAAAATTCAAATCAGAATGAATTATGAGAATGCATTGGAAGTGACTTAAATGGCCCCATTTCAACAAAATTGTCAAAAACAAACTCATACTAAGATAAATCAAATCAGGAAAGAAATGAGAGCAACCCAAGGACCTACCATCACCAAACAAGGTGCTGCTGATGATGATAAAATTCATTTTAGGCTACCGATTGAGGTCACTTGTGTAATTAACCAGCTGTTCCATCTGCCAGCTTTCATGAGGAGCAACATGATCATGTGAAGGAGTATATCGCTGCAATCATTTTAATGGAACATATTAGAGCCTACTACAAAAAAAATTGCATCCACCTTTTTTTTATTTTTTTTTTGAAACTATGGACTGGTGTGCTACTTTTGTGCTTGAACTTCTAATTTCCATAAAGACTAATCTTACAACTTACAAGTACATGATTATTTTGCACAAACAATGATTTGACCGTGTCAGTCTTACTCATTAAGCAGAGAGGGTGTACGACAAAAACAACAAAACAAGCCTTAATCTTAATAATTTGGGAGTCGGTTTAATGAAACTGAAATAAGATATTACTATAGGTCGTCAATGTAAATTTCCCTAAAACCATTTAAGGGGATAATTCACTCAATATGAGTTTTAGTACCAACAAATAGTTGACATGCTATCTGCAAAAAAATTGGCTCTAATTGATCATGGATACAATATCGTATAGTCTGATCCAAAACAGCATTTTTACTTTCTACATATTTAGAAAATAAAAAATGCTAGCCTAAAAAATATTCAGTCCTAAGTGTCCATTCGTATATCTAATTGACAGTTCGATCATGATATCTCTCGGAATGCGGAAGTGTGAAACAAAAGCAACCTATGACTTTGGCCTAGTTTGGTAATACTAGTGCTTTTGATAATCCGTTTCTTAATGCTGCTTTTCAAAGTTGATTCTCAAAGCGAATATAATCCTCATACTTGGTAAATAAATTATAGTAGTGTGGTGTTAGGTAAAATGGTATTTTTTATTGTAAACAAACAAAAATATGTATGTATGAGGAATGCAGTAAATATAGTTGAGGTTATTTAGGTAATTAATGATAAAAAAATAAAAATAGCTTTTGAAAGCACCCCTAAATTTACTTCTAAAAACGCCCCTCAAAAAGCAGAAGCAAAGTTTAAAAAGCAGGTGCTTGAGGATTTACCAAATGGCAACAACTACAATTTCCAAGAAGAAAAAAAAAAACAGAAGCATCGCTCAAACAACAATCCCAAACTGGGCCTTAGTAACCAAAATGGTACTAATTTAACAAAGGAAAAACTTAAGAGCCTAGCAAATGGCTCTCAACCGTTTTCGTATCAAGGACGACATAAGCTTGCGTAAGAAACCATGTTGAAGACGAATTGAATTTTTTTTCTTCCCCCTATCTTGCACAACTATCATGAGAAAAATGACCACTTATCCAAGAAAGAGACAGGCACATGTTATGGCATCATTTTTTCTGTTTATAGCCAAACAAGATCCACCACTACAATATCAAAAATTAATATTTCCTACAAAACCAAATAAAACCAAGAAAAAGGAAAGAAAGGAATAAAAAAAATAATAAATACGGTCAATTACCTCCATTTTTCCTAGAAGCTCTTTGGCAGTTGGAACGGATAAGACTATATCCCGAGCACTCGGCTTGATGAAACCTTCTTCGACACCATTATCAAATAATGCAAGCAGCGAGTTGTAGTAGCCATCAACATTTAGTAGACCAACCTGTGTTTGAAATGAAACTATTTAACTTTATGAAAATTATTAATTGATCATATTATCTTTAGTTAGATTCAATGGTCACCGGCTTTTTATGAATTCCAAGTTGTGCCCATGTTATCATCTCCAAAACCTCCTCCATGGTTCCATATCCACCTAAAGCAATTGGAATCTCATGAATACAATCATATTGCAATGCACGACGAAATCACAAAAATTTTATTTTAATTACCAGGAAGAGCAATGAAAGCATCAGCCTCTCTTGCCATTAAAGCTTTACGCTCATGCATATCGGAAACAATTCTGACTTCTCCAACAGTTTCACCAGATATCTGTGAAATACAAATGCTTAATGTTTCATGTTCGATTTAAATGTGCATCTTCGAAAAGCAATGGTAAGTAAGGTATACAAATGCTTGCAGTTTTCATGTTAAAGATGATACAAATTTGTTATAAAGCAAAGGTACCCCACAGATAACCATAAAAACCAATAGGAGTTGCTAATTGTGCTTAGTCTCTAAGAGCTAGATGGCACATATAATTAGAGCATGTTTAGTACAATTTATCTTTACAAACTTGTGTTTTAAGACCAGATGCGGAAATCGATACTCTTATCGCCAAACCAAAAAAATACAGTGTTTTATTACTTTCTATCTCCCCACTCGCTCCATTTCTGCTCTTTTAACATTTTTTATTACCGTGTTTCCGTAGTTTCTCTACAAAGACAATCGTACCGCATTTGAGAAGCCAAATAGGAAGCACCCCAAACAATTGCAGAACCAGAAGGACACAAGCGTTTCAGTAGTTAAAGAATTAAAATAATCCCCAAAAAAAAAAAAATTAAATAGAGAAAAATTCTTAGCAGGCAAAAAGTAAAACCATCAAACAATAATTAATCCTTTTATTATTAGCTCTTAAAAGTAGCATGCCAAACTTAATCATCTTGTTATCGTTAGAACAATTTTCCGATGATAGCTTCACAAAACACTGCAGTATAACCCAAGCCTTATCTACTGAGAAGAACTCATAAACACATAAATAGATGAAGAATTTAATTTTCATTACTGATGGTGTATGAATATTTTTACATCAGGAGACTTTGATGGATGGCATATATGCTTATGTGGTAATCCCCGTATGATGACACATGTTATATATCCAATGCGTGTCTAAAGTTTCTATGCTGGCATTGGATACAGACTTAAATCGCGATAAAATTTAATGAGTACCTCAAGAGGCACAAGGGCTTTAGGAATGACCCTGCAAGGTAAAAGCAGTCAAGAATTAATGAAGATATTTTGTTTGATAAAATATGAAGATATAATTTAGCCGACTCACCCAAGAACATGGCAACCACCATCATACACTCTTTGGGAAATCAAACCCATGAGCCCAATACTTCCCCCACCATACACCAAATCTATTTTTCTATTCACCTGAAATTCCATTTCAATGATTAGATATCATAGCCTACAAAATATTGAAATGGAAATAGATAAATAAACAAGAATATTGTTGTCAAAGAGAACCAACCTAATTCATAATATCAAAAGCAAAATGAAAACCACCATGATCAAGTTTAGATCAATATCAAGGAATAAAATAGATTGAATGAATAAAGGCTAAAAAGTAAGAAAAGGATTATGAAATTTGCATTTCATTAACATAACAAAATTAGATTAGCCTCATAATCAGAAAAGAACATCCAAGTCACTTAATAGTTAGATAACAACCCTTATTTCCAGGAACTTAAATAAAGAAAAGAAGAAGAAATTTAATCAGGGAGCATATATGACAAGCGAAACAACTTTATTTTCAATAGATAGTAGATAAAACAATATCTTTATCACAGATGAGCAACCTACTTGAAATTATCAAAACGCAACTGAAAATACCATTGCACAATCCAATAAAAATTAAATTTTTTTATACAAAATGGGAACTGGACACAGGGTTGATAAAAAAAATAATAAAATAAAATAAAATAACAGATTAATAATAATATAAAAAATAATAAAAGAAAATACAAAAACAGATTAATAATAATAATAATAAATAAATAAAAACATTTCAGAGGGTTTTTGTGAACCAAAAAAAAAAAAAAAAGAAGCAAAACCAACCAATTCATTCCCCAAATCCATAGCAGCATCACTGAAGACTTGTCTATGCCCAGAGTTACTCCCACAAAACACACAAACCCTCTTAAATCTGCTGATTGTATTCCCTTCCATAACCAAGAATTTCTATTTCTATTTGACTATATAAATTTAATCCCAAATCATGTAAATAGAAACTCTTTAAACAATTAATTATCCAAGAATGAAAAGCAAGGGCATTTATTTATAGATAAAGAGAACAAGTAATACAAAAGACAATCTGGGTATTGCTTATTTGAATGAAAAAAATCAGACAAGCCTTTTGGGGTATATCGATAGATATAAATATATATGTCAGTTGTATGTGGGTGAATATGTATGTATATATAATGATGGGGAAAACACAAGAAACCAAGGTGGTCCCTTTTAAGATTATTTAATTGGTTTTTATGTTTTTGTTTCGAATTAACCAAGGCAAAGTTTTTTTCTCCCAAGAATAGACCAAAAATAGGAAAAAGTTTTAAACCATAAATTTTCCTTTTTCTTATCTTTTTCCTTTACAGGGCTATAATAATTACACTAAAGATCTCCATGTTTTCATCAAAAACTCTATTTAGTTCCTATAGTTTCGAATTCAGATAGTGATAGACTAATGGTCCTCAAATTTCGAACAAGTGACATAATTTAGTTGTTGTAAGTCGTTTTAAATGATTAAAATCATTTCATATTACCATATAATATTTATTTAGGAGTAAATTATTATTATTATTATTATTATTATTATTATTATTATTATTATTTTTTGGTAATTCATGTTGATATCATCTCCTAGTTTTACCAATATGGGGTTTTAATATGAAAAAAAAATTATAAAATGTACCAAATATGTAACATTTCTTACAAATTGATGGGACTAAAGATATTGTTAAAAATATAGATACCAAATAGAATTTTGGTCAACTATGGAAACCATTGGTGTAATTCAGACTTCTTTTTATGTTCCTCGTAGTTTTACATAAAATGTTTAATGCTGTTTTTTTTCCATCACTTTCTTGCGAAAGGCCATGAGTTTTTACCATTATACCCTTACACATGATGATTACTCTTCAATTAGTTGATCAAATCATTGATTGCCCATTTTTAAAAGTATCATTGTGTATCATTTTAAAAAGGAAAAAGTTGTATATAATGAAGTCAATATTAATATATCAAATTTTGTGTAAACCGTGCTCTCACATATATAATAAATCCCTCCATCCGATATTATTTCGCTTCTTATAAAATTGTACATGGCCAACTATTGATAGTTGCGTTCATCCGCACCTACTGCTAACTTTTATTTTTATCATAGTTTATAGAATAAAATACGATGCTAATGTTTAATGCGACGTTAATAATAATAAGAAGTTAGTACTTTAAGAGATATAATTGTTCCACTTAAAAATGGTAATAGATTTAATAGAAAGTAGACGATATGAACCCATTAAGTTAGCCTAGTGAGTCAGAATCAACCTCCTTAGTAAGAAGTCACGGGTTTGATTCCACTCTTTTAGCGATGACTTCAAAGTACCAAAAATTAGAAGCCATGGACTTTTATGGTATATGAAAGAAATCGAGGTTGTAATATGCAAATTTGGCGTGAGAACAAAGTTTAGTGGATAGCATGTGCAATATTTACCCAAGGTGTGAAATCAATTAAATATATTATCCAAAATGTAACAGTATGAATCATGTTTTACCTCATTATAATTAGTTTTCTTTTGTACTGTCACAGTTGAACGAATCAAAAATGTATAATATGTAGGAACCTAATAATACCAATCATAAGGGTTTAAGATAATGGTTCTTTAGACAATATGTCCTCGCGGTGATTATTTGATACCACCCTAACCTTTTCCTATTATATATATACTAGTATTTTTCTTCAATATGTATTTTATAACAAGATGCAAAGGTGAATTTGGTAAGGCTGGCCCACTGGCGGATCCTTCACAAGCAAATTAAAACAATTGCTTTGTAAGCCCCGAAAATGAAAACATGCACTCCCAAATTTTAAATTTTTTTTAATATCTATATATATATATATATTTTTAGAATAAAAATTATATTTCTTAATAAAGTTCCAAAATTTTGGTTTTATATTTAATTATTCTCATAAAAAAATATTAATAAAATGCCAATTTTTTAGAATTTGTTTATTAATTAATTTTAGAATAAAATCTTTAGAATAAATATTTCAAACTTAGTGTGATCTAATTCCTAACCAACTCTATCTTTTTTTGGCAGTCACAATTTATAATTAATTTTAAAATCAATTTACCTTTTCATATCCTCAAATATCACATTATATTATAAAACTCTCTCATATCATTCTCTCATGTCTTAAATCTATATTGAAACTCTTCTAATTCATCCTAATTGGTTATTACTCTATTAAATAAAATTAAAGCAATATACTAATTTTTTTCTTCACGACTCCGTTAACAAATTCAAGTAATCAGTTTTTTTTTAATATGATATGCAATATTTAGTTTATTATAGATAAAATAGTTGGTTATATTATATAATATATTTTTTTCCTTAAAAAACTTCATATTTAGCATTAAAATATCTTCTAGTAATATCCAAGTGGATATGAAAAATTGAAAGAAAAAAACAATTGAAAAGCCAATCTCGTTTCAAAAGAGAGTTCTTGATAAATTTGTGATAAATGAAAAAAGTTATACAACTCAATTAGTGGATGAATCACCGAACGAACCAAGTCTTGATTATTAGGTGAGTGATAAAATTAGTCAAGGTAGTGATGATAATATGAAAGTAAAAGAAATGGATTCCGGATTGGAAGTGGACGAGGTTATATTAGAAATAATGAGCACTAATGTACTATCAATTTTTTCGACTAAAGAGAATGCTTCAAATTTTGTTTTTACCTTACATCTCATTTCTTATTGATCCGCCATTGGCTGGACTAGTTCTAAACATTAAGAGTTTATTTATTTTAAAACATTCATTTATAGTAACTCTAGTTTTTCTTTTTTTATCATTAAAAAAAATGAATGCATAAAATTTAAAACTTCTAGTGTTTTTTAATGCAAAAAAAAAAAAAAAAAAAAAAAATATAAAGACAAAATTTTTTTTAAAAAAAAAAAAAAAAAAAAA
>MKEJ01004305.1:0-15733 GCA_001753735.1 Embelia ribes
AAAAAAAAAACAAAAACAAAATAGAACAAAATATACGGTCAGTCTTTACATATCACGATAAATAGGATTTTAAGTGTATATATGTAAAAGAAATATGATATAAGGTACAATGCATATAATAGTCCTATCTTTCTTCTAAATCTAGATACACAAGATCGAATAATTCCAAAATTTGTCTCTAAACTAATATCCCAAAATTAGTACCAAACACAATACCAAATTTGCAAATTTGCACAAACACGCCTCAACTTAAAATAAAGAGAAGGTACTTTAAGCTTTAATAATAATTTCTCAAACTTACAATTGTAAGATTTTGTTTCTCACATCCAATTCTCAACATTTCGCAATATACAAACCTGACTCGAACAAAATAAGAGAAAGTGGATTAGTTATCTCTTTCTCCAAAAATAGAGCCTAATACGAATGAAGCAGTATGCCAAGTATGTATATACCATGAATCATAAGTCCGATTTATCGTTTATTGGAAATGTAAAAAAATCTTGCACAATAAAATTAGGGGGTAAATTTTGATACTAGTCCCGAAGAAGAAATAAAAAGACTCAACCTAATTCCATGAAAATAAAATAAATGTGCAAACGTTAAGTGCCCAACACATCATGTAATATGCTTAATGATTGTGTTTATGCTCATAGGATGAACAAAGTACATACTGATGTATAATGGCATCAAATGAAGAAAACTACGAATACAAAGTGCGAGAGGACAAGAATACGTACTGGAAATAAAAACATCAACTATACCTATTAATCGAAGTAATCTGCTATTAGAAATTCATTACCATATACTTCCTAAACATAGCCAACAATTAAGCGCTACGTGAGATAATAAAATATTTATCTAGAAATTCAAGTACTAATAGAATTAGCCACCTAATATCCAAGTTTATCCTAGTGATACAACTATAAAGTCACAAAAAGAATTTGACATAATATCACTAATCAACCTTAACCTATCTTACTAAAGTAAGTAAACATGAATAACTACATACATACAAATGATCCTATGCATTGAGATGCATTTAAACTATTGTACCTTGCCTTCCAAAGATGTTAAATGAGGTTGTTATGGTTGATTTCCCCAAGATCCCTCTTATTCTCCAGTAAACTCCCAAGTTTTTACCCCAAATTATTTGCAATTAACACAAGCTCTTCAATAGGTTTGTCTTATTTATTTTTATTTTTTTCAATTATAACATCTTAAATTTCTAAGGAATAAGTGCTAAGGGTTGTTTTAGCATATAAGGCAAGGTGTTTGTGTTGGTTGAATTCTTAATACTTAGAGAAATTTGGAGTCTTGAAGAGTGGTTGAATGCTTTGCCTTAGGGGTGAAGTGGTTTATATAGGCAAAGGGTGAAGTGGTTTATATAGGCAAAGGATGTACACGTTTGTATGTGATAATCTATCCACTTGTACAATTAAACATATAAGACAGCTTGCACTTGAAACATATACATCCAATTTCCATAATTGTAATCTATATGTCATTTTCATGGTATTAATGCAATTGGATAAATTTTCCTTTAATCAACCCATATATATAAATGTAACTTGCACAGGTCACTATGCATATATATTTGTAACATGGTATCAAATTGGAATTTTACAACTAGTAATAGATTGAATCATGAATAAACCAATTATCCCAAAATTATCACAACATTAAATAACTCAAATTGTCCAAACAATCTTTGCATATTGCTACTATTCCGCAACAACTCGCAAAAATTCAGTGTATGTTAGAAATAAATTAAATAAATTATTTTAACTCAATATATATTATTCAAACTACAAAATAATTATTTTATAAATATTAGAAAAATTTCGGACCATTACAATCCAACTCAATACATGTATATACCTAAGACAACTCACTTCTTGATAATTTACAACCAATGTAAACTTAACAACTAACCTTAAGTCTCTTCAATAGCCTACCAAGTCTTTGTATATTTATCCGGTCATAAGAGCTCAAGTTTATCACCCCACATCTAACCAACCCAACCAAATGTCTTCATTTATCCCCCTTAATCATTCTAAATCAATTAATACATACATAAGTGTCCGTAGCATATATAGAAAAACTTGTAGAGTCCAGCCATAATGGCCTTCTACGTAAAACTTAGTTTAAGTTATGGTTTGCAATTTATGAAAACCAATGACAATTTAACACCTAAAGACCAAGTCATCACTAAGTCATTAATGCCATATATATCTTCCCAATTAAGATACAGCATACACATACGCATATGACTAAGTCATCACCAAGTCATTAATGCCATATATATCTTCCTAATTAAGATACAAAATACATATATGCATATGTCTAAGCTTGCCTAACCGTATGGAACTAAGAGAACTAAATCTAACAAGTTAGGATAGGACTAACAAATTACTATCTCATAATATGACAAGCAACCATCTCCAAACTTATATAATAATATTCCAACAATAAAAGAAAGCATATATGATGCAAATCAATTATAAATATATCTATAAACATAAAACATGTATCTCAAATAAATCTATAAAATGTATCTTAAATAAATCTATAAATCTTCTACAAGAATAATGTAATTCGTATGCCTCCAAGTCTATTGAATTACATTGGATAATCCTTCAAGAAGATTTGTAACATTTTGATTATAATTATTTCTATGATATTATTGTTATGCTACATCGTATGACTTATATTTCTAAAATAATATACTCTTACGAGCACGAACTAATTTCATACGTCTCCATATAATTATTCCTGCAAAATCTTCTGGAAAAAAAAAATAATTTCCTAAGTCTCTAGAAATGTAATTATAAGCTTGACATACACCGCCAAAATATGATAACAAAATAATGTAAACAAATTCTACGCCACACAAACAAAGCTCATGCGTCTCTTAAGTAAACACCAAAGCAATATAAGATTATACTTATCCAACCAAAAATAGAGCCAATTGCGAAAGAGAAAAAAAAAAAGCTTTTATGTCTCCAAAGATAGCAAACATAACGCATCCTCATGGATGACCTCATGACCTCAAATAATAAATTATCTTGAAGATTCCATCTCGGATCTATTAAATAAATAAGATAGCAAAATGGAAATAAAGGTCAAGAAAGGTCAATGGAATAATACAATCAATGGTCCATACAAAGAAAGGACTTGAAGGAAAGGGAAAAGGGAAAACAAAAATTTCCAATAAAAAAAACTGAAGAGCACCAAAGGCTGCCGAGACTGGTACATCGAGGGGGAGGAAACGAGCACGTACTTTAGATCCACCAGTCGCTCATTCAAAGATAGTTGCAATTGGTACATCATCGAGAGGTCTCCAGAAAAAATCTCTCATGGTAGTCATATTCGAATTCATGGAGAAGACAACCACCAAGCTCTTTCATCATCTCGACAAAGTAAAATAGACGTGCTAGATCATTCTCGAATAGAATAGTTATCTGTTCAAACATCCTACTGTGCATCCTCCCACTGATTTATTTGTCTATGTTGAGAGTAAGGATAGTGATAGTGAGATTGTCATTCCTAATGAAGAGGACATAGACTGATTTTTACTGATGACAAAGGGGGATAAGATTGACCCAGCCCTAGCCCTAGCCTTAGTTGTCTTAGCCCTAGCACTTGTTTCTAGCTTTGTTTATGTACTTTATTTTTTATGATATTTCGTTATTTCTTCTTTATTTTTCAATCATATTTAAACTGCGTTGTTATCATTCGTATTAAACTTTGCTCTTTGTTGGTTACATTAATTCATGCGCTTTTATGCTTTTAATATATCCTTTTAAATTTATGTATATACTAAGGGGAGTCTTAATTAAAGAAATTATCTTGATATTGTCATCATTAAAAAGGGGAAAATTGTTATCTTTTGATGATAACTAAATTAGATAATTTATTTATTAATACTTGATTATGTTATTAATATTTGTTAAGTATTTAAATAATGAAATTAAGCTAACAACTAAACAGATTTCGACCATACTCGGACACGTGACCGCATATAAACGTAAGGCCAATCGTATACGAACATAAGGGCGACCACATAAGGATTAAGGGTCGACCATATGCGGATAGTATGCCAACAACATATGGATAGACGACCACACATGGATAGGGACTTGAAAGAATATGGACAAGTGTCTGTATACGGACAGAAGGATAACATGTGGACAAAAGCTTGGTCATAAAAATGGTTGATATACTACCATGTTTCAAGAATTTATGTCATATCTCAACCCGAGCTCAAACATTATAAATAGAGGACTTCATCAACACTTCAAATCTTCCCTTTATGTTCTCTCATCTCTTTAAGCAACAAGTAACAGTTCAGCAATTTAAATTTCATAATTTCTCATATTCGCTTGTAAAATCCTATACTCAAGAGTTTCAATCTTCATCATTTTCTGAGTATAAGGATTCATTTTTAAATTATTTCTTATACTACTGGAGTTGACTTCACTATATCGCAAGAGGAAGTTAGACAATTGTTCAATCTTTATGGTGGTCTGGCCTTTTTTTGCGATATAGACTTTGATTGGGCTGATATTCAAATCATGTCTACCGGTGTTATCACTTATGTTTTTAAGCCAAACACTCGGCCAAAGGTAAATAGGTGCTATTGACCTACGAATCGGTTACATTTTCAAGAATATATTTACTCTTTTATCAAAGTACTTTTTCTGCAAAAGAGTTCTAAAGACACGGTAACGAATCACCAAATGTTTTATATATACACGTTCAAACACCATTGGCCTCGCAATGTGGCAGGTGCTTTTATGCTTCATATGCATAAAAGTACAGGTCTTATTGCCAATATTGGTCTCCTATACAGATCGGTTCTTACTACTCTATTTAACCATTTCAACATTCCGCTATCCAGACCAGTTAAGAAACCTACGAGTGACATCACCATTATGTCTCTCCGCTTAGCCTACATTGATTGGGATCCCCTCTTTTCTGGTTGGCGTTGGAACGGGGTATTCTATTTACCAATGTTGATGGAGCTTTACCGCCAGAGGTCACTCATTCTCCTTTTTCTGCTCCTGTCACTTCTCCTCCTCATTATTGGTCTCCGCCTCCCTTTGTTGGTTTTGACGAAGCTGGTCCATCTCGCCTTTGCAATCGTTCTACCTCTTGGTTGAAGAAGATTTGGAACAAATTGGTCAGGGATCGCCACAAAGCTCGTCGTGAGTTTCAGATGCTCGCCACTCAACAATGCGCTACATACGAGTATCTTCGCTCCAAGGGTATAACACCTTTAGAAGCCTTTGATTTTCCCGATCTGTCGAGTGATAAGGACGAAGACATCATTTAAGAGACATCCAACTGATCTACTCCTTTTGATGATGTCAACGGGGGAGACATCTTATGTGTTTTAGGTTTTTGTTTTGTTTATGATGTTAGTTTATGGGAGACCATATGTTAGCTCTTTCTTTTCATTGTTTTAGACAATGTTATCGTGTTTGTTTGTCCATTTGTTTTGGTCTTTATTTAACTTCGTTATGGTTTGTTTACATGTTGAACTTTGTTATCATTTCATGATTTCAATAATATGTTAATGTTTATGTTTATGTTGTTATTCTCATATCTTGACATGCCATTCGTAACTCACATTACTCGTTATATGCGCTAATCAACATACTATAACTCGTAACTTGAAAATTCGTAAAACTTGGACAAAATTAAACGTTATCACATTATTCGCTTAATTGAATAAGAAATTGTCAAAAATTCACATAATGGTTGTTATCATCCAAACGGGCGAGTTTGTTATCCCATGATTTTAAAATTAAAATTAAATTATTTTTTTATGATTACAAAAATGTGAAAAATATACAATTCTTGTCTTATTATTGTACTAACATTTTTTGTTGAGTATGTACCAGATCACAACCCTTCAAAGTATGAAAGGGATCCAAAAGTTACGACTTGAGTCAATTAATTAGACATATTTCTTGTCTGTCCGACGGCACGTCCGACGGCTTGAGCCGACGGACAACTCGGCTAACAAACATGTCCAAGGTTAATACTTTAGTCAAAAAGTTCAAAAAATTCTGAGGCATTTTTCCTATATTCGATGAGTGCCTGACGAGTAACTTGTCGACGAACAGCAGTCAGACACCCTACTCAATGTCGTCGGATAGCTCCAGACAATACAATTTTTAGCTTTCCACTTTGATGTCTTTATATTGGATTTTTCAAGAGATAACAAGCAACCTCCTCAACGTGCTTATCTTCTCAAATCTGATTATATACTCTTATTACACTTCATTGACATTGACAAGTAAGATTTATTCAAGAGAGAGAAACTCTAACCCAAAAGCTCAAAGCTCAAAGTTCTCTTTCCATATTTGTATAACTTATATATATATCAGTTTGTAAGGGTTTATTTGAGTTAGATTTACATATTAAACTTTGTTTTAATATTTGGAAGGGGTTTATAAACTTCCAATTTCTTTCTTTCTTGAGTTTTGGATAGTTTGAGAGGGATTGTGATTGGGTTGTAAGTACAAACTTGAACTAGAAAACTCAGGTAGCTCAAAGGTTAGGTTTCAAGTAGTATCCGATAAGCTACTTGATTTTGGTTACGGTTAAGATCCAAAGGACTAACCGGTTCTTCAAGGTGTAAAGATTTATATTTTATACTAAAGGCAACTCAAGGCGTACAAGCTTGAAAAATTGATGTAGAGGTCCTACTGATTTATTATCAAGAAAGACTACTGTCAAACCACTGTATATCGTATTTCTTTCTTGCACTTTATTTTTTTCTAGTACATTCTTATTATTATCATTTGTTCATTCATATAATATATCTCGACACTTTCTAAAAATGGGTTAAAAATTTTTACTCGGTAATTTTTAAAGAAAACAAATTCAAGCTCCCCTCCCTCTTGGTTTGCTATTTGATTCAGCATACTGTTATGTGGTTATTAGTTGTTGGTTTTATAAAAGATTCAATTTAATAAATTTTTTTATTATTTAATCGATAAATAATAAATAATATATATTAATATAAAAAATCAAAATATTTATGAACAAGTTCGGGTTCGGCTCAAGTCTGAACAAAAAATTATGACTCATAAAATAAATAATCCGAGCCTAATCACACCTCCAAACAAAATAGTAAAACCTGAATAGACCAGATTTCTATTCGGCTCATTGGCAACCTTAGATTCCTATTTAAGACTTTTGTGGTGATGAATTTTGTGCCCAAAGGTCAAAAGTAGCAGTAGGTCCCTGGAGCCTTAATACGTAATATTATGTTGATTTTGGCTTTGATTTATTTAGGCTTGATTTCTTGATGCTGATACAACAAAGCCAAAAATACAATCAAAATTAGATATTACATCTCTTCTTTGATACAAACTTTTTTCCACGGTGCATTTACGAATTACATCTCTTTCTTGACATAAATTTTTTACGCCACTTGTTAAGGTAACTTTTTAATGTATTCTTATCATTGCATCCATATTGTTAAATATCAGCCCTACCTTTCATTTCTTTCCCTCGTTAATACTGCTTGATAATGCTGATACTTTTTAAAATTATGCTTCTTGAATTGCTTGAAATGGATTTTAGACGGGGTGCTAAACTTACCATTCCGTAAATAATTTGGAAATGAAGTTGAAGCAGGCCATAAAAAAGCATTACCGAACTTAACATTAGAGCCGAAAGAGGTAACAATATCATTAATAATTTAAGTGAAAAACTACAACCAGAGCCTAATTTAGATATCACTAAGAAATGAAAATGCATTTCAAAGACAGACAATTGCGACTGTCGTAACACTGATGATGCTACCTATATCTTTTTCGAAAGTCCTGGTAACACATACTCAAGCACACTTATATTCTCATTATCTAATTCTAGGTTTCCAAGTTATTTTTCAATTTCAATTTCAATTTCAATTTCTTTCTGGACAGAGTCCATCAGCAAGCGATTATGTACAAAGTTTTGTTCACATATGAATTGCCATCACTGTCCATTTAATGATTCTGGGTCCTATTACGTAAAAATTTGCAACTATTGATGCCTAAAATTCGCATTTTCATATTGATGCTTAATCTAATAAAAAAATATGCGCATTTTGACACATACCATATAATACATATACAATTCACAAATTTTAGCTGTTTGTGAGTTTTAAACTTCAAAAAACACATTTGAACGTAAAAAAACAATATATTATTAATAATTTTATAACATAAATTATATATTATGCCAAAATTTTGAAACACATTTTTACTCGAAAAATCGTTCAAATCTGTCCACATCGCCCAACATTTTTTTGCCATACGGTACTTTTATCATGTTCTGGGTAACTAAGGTTTACTAGGCATCTATGATCTGTCTTCCACTCTCTCCCTCCCTCTCTATCTCTGTGCATGGATTCAAACAGTGGCAAGTTCACCAGCATAAATAATATTCTACCAGCCATTAGTTCCAACACCAAGTACAAAAAGAAAGAAAAGAAATACCCACAGAGAGACATTTATGAAGAATTCAAGACAAATTTCCCTAAAAAAGCACCCATCTATGGGAGCAGCAGCAACACCTAGCACTTATTCTAATCAATCCACATTAGATACCAACAAGCCCATCCCAAACAAGCCCTTATTCTCCTTCCAATTTCCAACATCTCCACAATCCAATGTGGGAGAACTACTTCATGTGAGTACTCACCCACAGCATCCACTAGCTCGAGTTTCGGCCCCAGAGCCGTTCAAGTGCTCGGGCTGCAAAGAGTATGGTGCAGGCAAGAGGCTATGTTGCCAGAAATGTGATTTCCAGCTCCATGAGTTTTGCACATTATCGCCTATTGACTCGGCTCTGAATTATCATCCCCTGCATGCACAACACCAACTCGTATTCCATACCAAATCCAAACCAGGTAATGTAGAACACATTTCCCATCTCATAGGTATTTTTGTCATGCTTACCCCTCTTCCATACAATTTCATAAAACGGGTGGAATATATCATTAGTCAATCCTAAAGTTATAATCACACGGTTCAATTACTTGCACAACCTTGAGAAAACAGTGCATTTATATTCCGATCCCGCACACCAAACTAGGCCTCAGGTTTCCATCAATTTGGTAAAGAGATGGTTTCTCTGAAGTCTTCAAGTGCATAACTCTGTCTAAAAGTTCAACTTACGAGATTGATAATCACAACTTTCATATTAACAATCGAAATCATTTAGTCACAAAGCCGAACCCTCATGGTAACTAGAGTAGGTATAATCATACCCAGAGGAGCCAAATTCCCTCAGAAACAGGGAAGAAATCATTTGGTTTTTCTTAACATAAATCATTACTAATAAAAACAATGAGTCAAGAGTCATAAATACCGCCACCAATACAAGGCTAATGTTTTGGCTCCTTTAATTTCCATCTAAAGCCAAAATAATTTTAGCATGTCTGAAATGAACTCGGAATTCAGTAACAATGCATTTTGTACGTGCAATAGGGAAAGGTGGAATGACATGGCCAAAGTGTGACATATGTGGCAAGGCAACAAAAGGCTTCACATTCAGGTGTCATGCCTGCAGTTTCCTAATCCACCCATGCTGTGCAATGCTCTCTACTGAAATGAACTTCTCGATCCACCCACACCCCCTAAAACTCTTACCGTCGATATCAACGGGCTCAGACTCTTACGCCTTCCCCTGTAATGAGTGTAGGCGTAAGCAATCAGGTAGTAGAATGTATGCATGTACAGTCTGTAATAACTACTATCTCCACGCTTTCTGCGCGAAGAATGTGATTAATGGACTGCGGGCTCATGGGATCAAGTCCAACCCCGTGGAAAAGCCCAGCATGCTGGGGACTGCAGCTCGTGCTGCATCTGTCGTAATAATTGAGTTTGTTGGTGGGCTAATTGAAGGTCTCGGCGAAGGTCTTGGAGATGCTATATCTCAGAATATTGGTCAAAGCAGAAATATTGCTGGTGGGTGTGGTAGCAGCAATAATCCTAATACTGGAAGGAAACCAGCAACAAAATGATTTAAATGTCAGCTATTATGATGTAATTGCCAAGCTTGTAATATGTCAGATTATACTTATTATAATGGACTATTTACTAAAAATAACCTTTGCAATCAATTCAACACGGTACATACAATTAAACTAAGAGATTGACGTGGCCATCGCGGCAGAAGTGTTCATTTCTTATCACTCTCCAAGACTATTTTTCTTCTGTTTCTTTGTAAAACTTGCTTCCAAACGTGACAAAAGGGAAGGACATGATGACCTTTTAACTTCTAATAAAAGCCATACCCAAACTGTGCAAAAGAATGGCTAATTAGGTCGTGAGGATGATGTCAGTAACATTGGGGCCTGTGGAACTGTAAAAGTTAAAGTTGGGGAAGGAGAAAGATAATTTAAAGTTAAAAAAAAATGCAAGCTAATTAGGAGAAATTATCCAATGCACCATTTGTCCAGATATCAAAACCAAAATAACCTGTGCAGAAAAGAGAAAATGATAAATAAAACATTCAAAAAAGAGGAGCGGAAATAAAAGAGGGCATATCACAATATACACTCAACCGGTCATCCTACAAAGCAACGTAGAAAAGCCAAATTCATGTGCATGTTACTGCCAAGAAAGAGATGATATTGACGTGCAAACTGATAAAACAACACAACTGTGCCTTATGTAACTAAGTATTTATGATGGACAGCAGACAGGCTTCGAAAACAAAGAAAACAAAAGATAAAAGAAGCTCAAATCAATCATTATGAAAACTGTAAATAGACAAAGCCAATAACTCTAACCTGTGTTTTCAGTGTTTCTGGTAGCTGAGTTGGAACCTTGCCAATAAGTCAAAAAACTACTCTTCCAGCTGATCATAAGAATAAGTCAAAACTTTCATTTCAAACAAGGATGAAAGGTGCAAATCCCAAAAGCCAACATGAGCATGATTAGATACTGGAACGACTACTTAACGACCTGAGCATGAGAACTCAGACTGAAGGTGATTGATCAGAGTCTCAAACCCAAAAGAGGACGTGTAGCCTGTTTGGTATGACAAGGTTTCACATCTGTTACCCTATTAAAATCTTAAGAAATCACGAAGCGGGAGAAAATTTCCTTCATTTATCAATACATATGTTGTACAAAAAAATTCCTATTTACCCTAAACCGTGAATAAATGCTTTGCTACATGCTGAAGGTCAAATAATTTTCTAGTTTTAACACAATGAACCAACATAGAGCCCCGACCACTGAATTCACTTACAGGCCCCATAATATCCTAACAGTTGAACCCCGAGTCATGGATGGCAACGGCTCGTAAATGGTTGTCTAATTGTTCAAATTCCCAACCTTTACTCCATTTGCTGCTTCATTCAATTCCCAAAAACTCTTTACCCTGCATTTTTCTTCATTTTTCGTTTCAAAGCCTTATCAAACTCAGCATCTGAAAGAGATAGCACCTGGTTCAGCAGTAATTTAACACCACACTCGGTCACAATAGCAAATCTTGGTTTTATTCTTTCCTCCAAGCTGTATCCAAAATATTGAGGAAATTTAACCAATTCAGACTTTGGGTAACCCATGGTTAGGAAGAACTCCCACTTTGGAATCATATTGCTAGGCAAGCTAAAAGTATACAGAGATCCATATCTTGAAATCATTGTGGAAACCTCCTCAATACTGTATCCCCTTTCCAAGAAAAACTCGGTAACAGGTTTCAGATTGGCCTCAATACTCAGCCCAAACGTTTGTGGGCACCTATGGAGAAGAAGAGCAACATCAACCCCCATGGATCGGAAATATTCAGCAGTAGGTCGTAGCTTATCGTCCACATTATAACTGATGATATTGGGGCAGTGAGTTAAGATCTTACTCACCCCCTCGTCTGAGACTCCCATTTCGTAAAGAAAATCCACGGTTGCTTTTAGTTTCGGTCTGCTATATGTTAAAAGTGCTGGAAAGCGGTAAATTACCTTTGCCCACTTTCTTTTATCGACACCTAAATTCTCTAAGAATTTCATTGTGGGTATTAAGTTTTCCGAGAGGCTGATTCCACAGAGTTGGGGTCTTCTTCCAAGTATGCTAGCAATATTAGATTTAGGTATGCCGAGATCGAGAAGGAATTCAACCACAGGCTTTACTTTTCCCTCTAAGCTATAATAGGCAAAGGCAGGGAATTTACGTGTCACTCTTTCAATCAATTCAAGTTCCATGCCAATTTCTGTAAGGTAAACAACATGAGGAGGAAATTCGCCAGTAGGACCCACATTAGTCACCCTAGCCAAAGCTCTAGCTTTCTTGGAGTCGAGGGAGGTATCAGGGGCTGAAACTGGGAGAATCAAATTTTCTTCAACTGGTGTATTTGGTAGCTTTTCAAGTAATCTCTCTTTAACAGGTGGAGTGGGAAAATTTTCGACCACATCTATTAGTATATCACCGTACTCCTCGTGTAAGGTCTGGAGGTATGGAAGAAGAGCATCCCTGATCTCAAGAGTGGTAAGCTCTCGACCTAAATTACAGAAGGTAAAGCTCATCATTGGGAAACAAATCACAACCCAAATATAAACCATAAAAAGAAAAACGCTTCAGAGGTAAGTTTTAAGCTCATACCTACGAGATATCGCGACTTATGAATGGAATGAAGTCTTGAAACTAGGTGATCAACAAAAGGTTCAGACTTATTGGTTGTTCTTGCTGCAACAGCATTACTCAGACCTTGTTTCTTCAAAAATAAGGTCAATACAGCCTTGGCCTCTTCCTTTTCTGCAGCTAATAGATTTGGAGACACCAACCTTACGCTGAATGACCCATCATTTCCAGACTCAGCTGCTAGTATACAGAAACAAGCTATCCAGTGTCATTGCAGAAACAAATTTAATGCGTGGAACTCTGAGAGCTTCTGATTAAAGGTGTGAATTCAATAAAAGATTTAACACGAGAAAAATTTAATCAAATTACTTACCATACTTTGCCTGGCACGATAAGATTTTTCTAGGAAAAGGGAGCTGGGTCCTATGAGATACCAAAAGAAAATCAGTTCTGTAATGTGAAAAAGGAAAGAGAGAGAGAGAGAGAGAGAGAGAGGAGAGAAGGGAGGGAGGGAGGAAAGACGAAAGAAATGCAGCTACTACTATCCTAGCTTCAATTGTTGCCTCCTATCCCATGACCATTTGTAAGTAAGCTGTTAATCATTTCAAGAGGAAAAGAAAACTTAAAGAGCTATAGGGTTTCACTTTCACATGTGTTTTATGTGGTCTTGACCTCTGTATATTTCCCATTTAGGTTTTGAGTGCATTTTGTGGCCAATTCATAGTCCAGCAAAACTAACATTCCAAAGAAAAAGACTGAACTTTTTATACTAATGTAGAACACCTGGAGTACCCATCTTTGTTAAATTCTAATGCAAAAGGCTGTTCCTGAATACTGAGAGAAACAAAAGACCTTACTACCATGTAGGACTGTAGGGAGTGAAAGCTCCTATTTTGCAGGTTAATCACATTGAAGGTTTGGTATTGCTGACCCACGAGGCAATAAAGTACACGTAGATAAACACATCGAGAGTTATAAGTTGGAAAAGCAGAAAAAATGCTTAGAGAACTGTGGTACTGTAAATTGTTAGTGCCCCTTGTACAGAAAACACACTGGGCACTTACCCAGGAAAGAGGAGGAAAAAACTGCAGTGTCTTGGTTGTTTTATAAAGTTGATTCCTGGGTAAGCGTGAATTCCAGAGTGCAGATCTGGGTGAAAACAAAAGGCAACCAAAAGAAAAAAAAAAAAAGGTTATCCTCGTTTACCTGTATTATGTTGTTCTACTCAAAAGTGCTTTAAAAGATTAAATCAGATGATGAAAACACTTATTGGTCCACAGAAGAACATCTCAGTGAACATCTGAAAACTAATCCTTACAATTTATGGTTGCAGGTATATTTTTATTGTAGACCCGCCTTGATATGGGTCAGAGTCAGTCGTCTAAAAAAGCTTTAGTAGCTGATAGAAGATTTTAAATTTGGCTGCCCTTGAAAGCTTGTATTTAAATGAGAAAATGAAAATCACAGTCATATTTACAAAGGATTGATTGATGATAAACAAAATTGCTGCTGATAAGAGATATCAAGGAATTAAGATAAGCCAAACATTACAGCTACGAAGAAATTGAATGAAATGGAGCCGGTGTAAATCCTTCACAACATATCATTGAAACAGCAGAATGAAGCCTTCATTGTATAGGCTTTTAATAATCAATACCTCTTTTATCTGTTCATCCTCATTTTCAAAAGAACACACAGACAATCAATTCCAACATACAAGAAAATCATCAACATAATCTTACGAATTATAGTACTATACTCCATTTCCCTTCCCTATGACCCAAACAATGACCCAACGTGAAGGGTAAAAGCACAGGAGAGGTTAAATTATATGCACCCTTTAATTGGAACTTTGCCATTTCAACCTCTAAACTTTAAATACGGCCAGGGATATAGAAAATACCGACTAGAACTCTTAAATTTAAATATAGCACGGAGCACTCTATTTATGGACACCCTCCGCTGAAGTTTCTATTTCCGCTTTAGTCGACTAGTTCACACGGAGCAACTCCCTTTAGCAGACCTCACATTTTTTAGGGAAATACCATATGGATATACTGGTGGAAAGTTCCCTTCGATTTAATCCTTAAAATTTGGGGTAGATACTCATAACGGGCAATGGTGGGAACCCTTACTGTTGGCCCCTCTAATAACAGAACCCTAGTCTAATCCCTAACCAGGAAATTACTTAAAATTTGTAATTTCCTGGAAACAGATCCACGACTCCACACATTATCATTGTAGCAGCATATTTTTGTTCTTATTTTTTGGTGATCAGCTGCAGCAGCAGGAGTTCAAAAGTACAAGAAATAAGGGCACTCCCACGAGTGTCCTCAAAATGGCTCCTGTCCCAAGTTTTAGGGATAAAAACTAACCTGTCATACGTTTATCCTAACACTAATGAAAACCTTTAAGAACTAGGGATTACTAGTCATCCCAATTCTAATTTTAGTTTGGTCAAAAATTTAATACATACTGGTATATACTAGCATTTAGCAACACACTACCATTCAATTGTTGGCAATTAGCAAAAAGAGAATTAATGATGTCATGCAAAAAAATGAACAATTTGTCTATCTCCTATTATTAACATTAGTAGCACAATGCTACGTACAAAAACTCAACCCATTTAGGTTTAGGAGGTAAGATATCGCCATATTTCCCTCTAGAGATCCTACACGGGTATCTACCCCAAGTTTCAGGGATTAAACATAAGGAAACACTTATACCAGTGTATCTAAAACTATTCAATACCCTCTTAACATAAGCGTTTTGCTACAGTGCTACTCATGAACTAGGGACAAAATTTTAGCTACTACTTTAATGTTTGAGATGTAGGATTAATTTTTAGGAGTTTGAAATAGGGAAAATACCCTGACTGTAGTTTAGAGTTTGAGGCACATGAATTAAAATTCAAAAGTTGAAAGTAATAATTAAACAGTGATTGCCCAAAACCTAACGGCGAGAGAGCAGAAGTTGTAAGTAATGCAGGATAGTGAGAGAGAGGTACCTCCGGAGAGAGAAGTGGGAAGGGGGGCGATGTGACTGAATGAATTTAGTGAAGATGTGGGGAGAAGATGAAGATGAAGCAGTAGATACCATAACCAAGTTGAAATTAGCACCACCAACACCAACACCAACACCAA
>MKEJ01004309.1:0-30243 GCA_001753735.1 Embelia ribes
CCCTTAGAGTTTTTTTGTTCCAAAACTGACATCCACACTAATAAACAAATTTACAAATTTTTACACTATATGTATATCAATAATTACATAATCTGACTGTATATATTATTTTATGAGTCTTTAATTTAATTTTTAAATATAATAAAATATTAAATTTATATTTTTAAATATAAAATGAGGACTTCAATATTTTTGTTACATTAAAATATTATATTTTAAAATCTCTTAAAAAAATATATATGTACAGTCAATTAGTTATGGATGAAGGAAATATTAAAAGCATAGGCTATTAAAGTAAGGTATAATTGGGAAAATACCTTACCCAGAGCAGCAGCATTGGAATTAGAACATTCCCCCCAAGGTGTAACCCCTTTCTCTAGATCGTCTACTTTGCCAGCCTATCATCCCAGATTCGTCGTCTATCCTAAATACAATTAATCGTCGTAGCTCCCTCTATTGACCCCTTCTCTATATCCAGTCCTAGCGGGACAATTTTTCCTCTGTTGTCAGAGAGGCGTGAACAACTATTTCTTGTTGAGAACGGCGGCAGTAAGAACTTGCTCGATTGTTAAACTTTTTAATTGATTTACAATGTGTATTTACTGCTCTTAAAACGTGCAATAACTATATCTAATAAATACACTAGGAAACCGTGTAGTTTAACCAGTAGAGTATTAGATTTATCGATTTTATAAACTCTTATTGATTTAGAGATATCCTAATAAATTTCTAACTTACATTTTGTTCTCAAAGATTTAGTCGGTTTATCTATATTACATACTACTAATTCTCCTTGGATTTTTTTATATTATTTGAGAAAAATAAATTAAACATCAGAATAGTAAACACGAAGTTAACTATATTAATAAAAATCTTGCCTGAACGGAAAATTCAATGAATTAACCTTATCTCCCAAATAATCTTAATTAATGAGATCTAAAATATTGTTAATTTAGAAAATCATTGATGTTATAATCTAGTTTATTTTGACATAGTGTGCCACCGGATGATTATTAGACACCATAACTATAGCTAGATGATTTATAAGGTACTCGGACATGTTAAAAATCATATATTTTATAATAATTTAATTTTTAGATTAAGTTTGTTAAAAATACACACACCAATTAAGAGTTATGGATATTTCGTTAATTTATCTTAATCCCCTAGGTAAAAAAAGAAACTAGCGTAACATAACTACAGTGAACATAATAAAAGATTAATAACAACTCAAGAAAGATAACATAAATACATAAATAAAATGATCACCAATAATTAATAACAAAATAATTAATGAGAACTCACAAAATTATACTGAAAATAAAAAGTAGAGATGATGAACCTTTGAGATGCCCTTTCTTTAGCCTCCAAAGTTGATTATAGGGAAAGAAAGAATGAAACTTAGGGTTAAACAATCCCTTTATGTCTTTACTTAAGAGGAATGACAAAATACTCTTAATGAGAGTTTTATACACCCAAAACGGACCTAGTATGAATACAATAAGTGTCCATCTTTAAAACTTGTATTTGACTAAGTCAATGGCTCATCAGAAGCATATGGATCTATTAGGCCCATTGGTATGGACTACTCTGCACTATTTCACGAGAAAAGCCATAACTTGTTCTAGAAAACTCGGAATTAAGCACCATTTGTACGTTTGAAACATAATTGAATGAGCTTTCCAACCATACTCAATTTGATAGGAAAACATCTTCCAAAATTTATCTGGGATTCATTGAAGCTCAACTATTTGGCGTACAAGACACTTCCAATTAACGAGTAATATTTTCACTCAAATTATCCAAACATAACACTTTTCCTCATAATTTCAAGAGCACCTCTTAATTGGCCTCGAAATCATCCCATTTTATGCCATAATTTTGCAAATGACACACAAATACATAATGCTGAAATATAACAACTTTGATACGCTAAATGTAAAATAAATGACCTAAAATATATGAAATAACCACTTATTATATACACTTTTATAGTTCAATCATGTATCCCTATGTTACACAACTAGTTATTATAAGGGCATTTGCTCATTTGCACTTTCCCCAATCTTTTCCTCTCCAAACAAATAATCAAAGATAATTAAGATCATTCCCAACCGTTTTCATTAAGAGATTCTCTAAATTATTGACAAAATGGAACTTATTTCTATTTTATAAAATCTCTAATTAATACTTTCTAAATTAGATTATCTATCATATTATCTAATTCATTAAAATATTATTTTACTTTAGTCATTCGTCATTTAGAATTTCACACATATCAATAATGCAATTACACAATAATATTTTATTCTATCATATGTTAATAAAATAATATTATAATAGAAATAGTTAGTAGTGAAGTATTAAAATAACAATAATTAAATTATAGCTATTGTATAAAATAGTTAATCTCGTGCCTGAGGTAGTTGAAATGTGATTGGTCAAAATTAAGGTTTTAAATATTAGTTAGCGTTACATAACGACATTACATAACGTTTTGGTATACACCACCACTATTTCTGTTACAGCTATGCTAATTTTTTTTCGTAAAGATGAAAAAAAATCGTTACTTCAATTTTCGTTACTATTTCGTTACGGCCGTTACGGTCTGAAATTATTACGCCGCTACCTTTACAGTTACAAGTAGCCGCCACTGTAATTTAAAATGTTGGCCAAAATTAAAAAATGGCTCTTTTTAACTATTTTAACTAATCTAGATAGCAAAATTGATGTGAATGCACTAAGCTTGGATTTGTATGGTTTTGAGTTACATTCATATTCATTCATTTTATAAACAATCTAAGTATGAACAATTAAAATAGAATATGTTATTTACATAAACGAGTTTGAACAACTTTCGAATCGGCCCATAAAGCGTTTAAATCCAATTGATAATTTTAGCATAATAAAATATAATTTCAAAATCAGAGATAAATAAATAAATATAGTTCAAATATCATACTGTCAGTATATGAAAGACTTTATAACAGGTTCATGTGGATAATGGATTCTAAAGTATGTGAACTGGAATCAATAATTTAGTACTGGTAAAAGTAGCCGAGGTTAACGAGCACTCGAAACGAGCCGAGCCTAATTGCCAAATGCATCGTGTCAAGTTTGAGGCCGAACTTCACAAGTGTAATCGTTGCTGGCTTTGTAACAGTTGTGGACAAAAATCAGAAGTCTAAAATTTTGATCTGTATATGTAATTTTTGGATATTTCTCGGACGTGGGTGCGAGGCACTAGACCTTGTGGATTAGTCGGACGACACAAGCCGATACGGAAACAACAGATATCAAAAAAAAAATAATAATAATAAAAAAAAAATAATTAACTCGCCCGAGTTGTTCCAGCCCCAACTCACTGAGTCCCGATTCCAAGAACCGCAACAAAACTCTCTCTCTCTCTCTCTCTCTCTCTCTGATCGTCGTTCTTCATCCTTCAATCGCTTCAGCCTTAGGTTCACATCACCACTTGTACGAATAATACTCTTTCCATTTATTCGCCATTAAAATGTACATTTAATTTGATTCAATTACGAGTTGTCAATTGATTTACTACGCCGTTGATATTGATTGATTTCGTTTTTTTTTCTAGGGTTTCTTAGGATCAGGTGTGTCTCTGTAATTGATTGTTAAGAGAGAAAGAGAGATGTGGGCGGCTTCATGCCTGGCCTCGTGCTGCGCGGCGTGTGCGTGCGATGCGTGTCGGACGGTGGTGTCGGGGATTAGCCGCCGCTCGGCTCGGATAGCTTACTGTGGGCTCTTCGCCCTTTCGCTGATCGTCTCGTGGATTCTCAGGGAGGTTGCTGCACCTCTCATGGAGAAGATTCCCTGTAAGATTGTTTTAAATTAATTATACCCTTTTGATAAATTTGATGTTTCTTTTTAAAAAGCTGGATTCTAAGATGACCTTATTTGTTTTTGAAGTTTTAAGCTGCGTGGGTTCACATTTTTCCTTGGATAGAAAAAACCAGCTTTTTTGTAAGGCTGCAGCCAAACAGACCCCTTATTTATATTCTTGTAGTTGATTTGTCTGCTGAGGTGTGGAAACTTCTACTGCTGGAATTTGTTTGTCGTATACCTTTACTAATAGGCTGCAATTTTGATGGAAAAAGAACTTTACTTTCTTTGATAATGGGTTGCAGTTATAAGTAGCATTAGGTGGCTTCAATTGAGGTAAAATGAGAGAGAGTCGCTTAAGGTGGAGGGACATTTAATAAGGATAGGTTTGAGCATACAAGTTAGAAAGGTCACAAATATTAATGTGGGAAAGGAAAGTAAAGATTGGGTAGACCCTTAAGAATGTGGATGTAATTGATACAATTGACGTGTGTCAGCAAAATTACGAGCAAGTTGAGTTGGATAGAAAAAAGTAGTGTAGAAATTTTTTTGTTAATGACATGACGTGATATCTGGTTTTTATTCTCAACAATAGATCCTCAAATTTTTAGGTTTGAGGCTTGGTTTGTTGTTCTTGTTTCTTCTGTGCTGCAACGGCTTCTCCATGTTGATGAAAATCATGGGAGTAGTGGTCATTTTCCAATCTATATCCTTCTATCTAATTGTGGATCTTGCATGGGTGTGCTATTTATAGTTAGCTTGTATATCAGTGGGCAGCTGATTTTTGTTGATAGATCGTGTATAGAAGTGAATTTATCTATAGCTCAAGTGGGTTGTAAAGTCGAAGGTGTTTGTTATTATGAGATTCCTCAATCCTGATGCTTTTAATCCCAAAGTGATTATGAAGAGTTATGAAAAATAACTTACGGGGCTTCCGAAGCTGTAAAGAACTTAAGTATATGTGGAGTTCTTATAATCTGGTTTGGTATATTTTTTATGTTTGTGCAGGGATCAACCATTTTCACCAAACACCAGATAGGGAGTGGTTTGAAACCGATGCAGTGTTGCGCGTTAGCTTGGGAAACTTCCTATTTTTCTCCATCCTATCTCTTCTGATGGTGGGAGTGAAAACTACGAAGGATCCTCGAGATGGTATGCACCATGGTGGGTGGATGATGAAAATTATTTGCTGGTTCCTTTTGGTAATCTTTATGTTCTTCCTCCCCAATGAGGTTGTCAGCTTTTATGGTATGTTACATTCTTCCCCCTGCATCTCGTTTGTTAGTCACCAATTGTGAGATTTTGTTCCTTTCCACAAGATCATGTAGCATTAATCTGTGACATAGGTTACATGAGATAAATGTTTTTTTGGATAAACTGGATATGTTTACTGTCCTAACTGCATCTGGTTTGGATGTATTTTGTGTTAGGCTTATAATTTCGTTTAATAACTGCAGAGACAATATCAAAGTTTGGCTCGGGATTGTTCCTTCTCGTTCAAGTTGTGCTTTTGTTGGATTTTGTTCATGGATGGAATGACAAATGGGTCAGTTATGATGAACAGTTCTGGTTAGTTGTAGCTTCCCATCTCTTGGAACTTCTGTGTTACCCTCCATAATTTTCCAATGTTTTATAAGCCGGCCCTGATGTCGTTTTCAATTGTTTTGGAATTGTTGAAATACTTCAACATTCTTGTTAAAAACCCATCAGCTCATTGCTATTATTATTTCTTTGAAATGCAGGTATGTTGCCCTGTTTGTCATTTCAATAGTTTGTTACATTGCTACATTTGGGTTATCTGGAATTCTGTTCCATTTCTTCACACCATCTGGACATGACTGTGGGCTGAATACCTTCTTCATTGTTGTAACCCTGATTGCTGTGGTAGTTTTTGGCATTGTCACATTGCATCCGGCAGTAAGTCCCCAGTTATCTGATCTTGTGATACCTGTTATTTAAGTGTTCATCCTATTTTCTTCTTTTGTAAATATGATATACATTAATATATATGTACACGTTGCAAAAAAATAAAAATAAAAATGAATGCCAATGGCATAGTGGTTAATGGTGCATGTGAAATTATTGATATTTATGAAGAGTTGAATTGTTCCACCCTTCTCTTTGCTTCTCCACTCACAAGTATGTTCAGCAAACAAATCTCATGAAGCTGACGGTACTGCCGAATTAGCATTTGGGTTATTTGTTGTTGGTAGAGTGTTTTTAACAATCTGAAAACAATTTAACTTTTCTATGCAGCAATTATTGTATATATATAGTGCTAATAGTGTGAAGTTATTGAAGGTTATTTTTGCTGTATTACAGATAAGTGGGAGCATCTTGCCAGCTTCAGTGATGTCATTGTACTGCATGTACCTGTGCTACTCTGGGCTGGCCAGTGAGCCTAGGGACTACGAGTGTAATGGACTTCATAAGCATTCTAAAACTGTTTCAACCGGCACTCTGATTCTTGGACTTCTTACTACTGTTCTCTCTGTTGTCTATTCCGCGGTCCGTGCTGGCTCTTCTACTACCCTTCTTTCGCCACCTAGTTCACCCCGTGCAGGTGATTGTTTAACTTCTGTGACATCTTTTCAGTTTTTTTTTACTGATGTATTAAGTTCCTTGGTTTTGAAATCATTCAAAGTTTCAAAAAATTAGATGATAAAATTCTCTTATTGGCAAGTGAGATTTTTCATATCTGAAGCACCAAAAGGTGAGAGTTTAAGTTCACTTGTTTTAGAAGACTTTCCCTGAGAGACCTTGCGTAATGAGTATCGTGAACAGATTTGTGTTCTCATATTGGTGCTCTCGATTAAGTACTTAGCATCCACCAGGATGGAAAAAGAAAATGTCAAAGCTAAAGGGGTTTCTGACTTAAAAGTCGGTGTAGGTAGGAGTAGAATCTTAGTGCATAAGTTGGCTGTTTTGATAAAAGGGAAATGCTCTATATACTTCAATTCTCACACCTCTATAATTCATGTTCTTACTGGACTACTGCCATGGCAGTAATGGGTGAAATATCCTTACAAGGATTAATATCGAAACTTTTCCTTTTTCCTTCAAATTAATTATCCGGTTCTCTGTTTTGATTGGCTGTTTTCCCTGGTGTAGGTGCGAAGCCGTTGCTTCCCTTGGACAGGGATGATGAACATGAAGAGAAAGAGAGAGCTAAGCCCGTTACTTACTCATATTCCTTCTTCCACATTATCTTCTCCCTCGCTAGCATGTACTCTGCAATGCTCCTTACAGGGTGGTCGACCTCCGTGGGAGAGAGCGGAAAGCTCATTGATGTTGGGTGGCCTTCTGTGTGGGTCCGCGTTGTGACAGGGTGGGCCACAGCTGCTCTCTTCAACTGGTCACTTGTTGCGCCTCTACTCTTCCCAGATAGGGAGTTTTAAGAATTCCTAATTGCACGCCCAAGACATGATAAAGTATGCGTACATTTCCAAACTATGATGTATATATTTCTGGTTATGTCTCTGACTTTTACTTGTTTTAAGTAAAGGGTGTGGATTGCTTGTTAAAAAAAAAAAAACTGAAACTTGCCTCCCGTGTCTGCTAAGGTTACGACTTGATTCCAGTGGGAAAAAATACCATAGTTTGCTTTCGGTGGTGTTTTCCTCTCATGCTTTGTATTTTCTTCACAAAAGTATGTTACATGTGTGCTTTGTCATAAACCTGGATGGCCAGATGTCGTTCTCAAGCACCTGTCGGTAAATCCAAAAGTTGGACCAGTTTGGAAGAGTTTTTCCTGATCCAAGGAAAAGAAAAGGAAAATTTTTATGCTTTGCCACAGGCAAAGACCCATAAGTTTTCCCTTTCAAGAAATCCTGTAGTTTACGCAGTATAAAAATATATGTAATTTTGCTTGTCAAGCAAAGTTATGATAAGTTGGTGAAAATGAAATTTCCTACATCCAGATGATGTTGGTGATCATTTAATAATATGACGGCCAATGATGTAGCGTGTGACATCCATTATGGCTGTATCATTGCCTCGCATACCCTTTTAAGAAAGTTAAAAATGCTTTCAAATGCTACTCTTCACAGCTCTTTGTACTCATCCCATGGACTCAAAAACAAGGATAAGGATCATAGCCAGGTAATAACAAAGCCAATGAAAATTCACAGCTAAGAATTTTCTAAACCTGAGCATTAAGCATTAACTTAACGCTATCTGTTGCACCAAACAATAAACAAATGCTCAACAAATTTGAGGGGAGAAAAAAATTTGAATCTATAAAGGAAGATCCAAACCACCGGATATTGATTAAGAATACAGGTAACACATGAATGTAACTGAAAATTCAAGCAACCCAAGCATCATGAAATATCTGGCACACCAAAAACAATCACTCAGATTAGACCTTTTGATAAGGGGATCCTCCTATACATAGGTGCAGACGAATAGCCATCCGATCCTATGTCTGAAGTCAAATGAGATAATCAATCGCAATTAAATGCTCCGTTGACCTTGCGCCACTTCCACAAAAACTCCGGACAACAACATCAACGACCATGAGAATAACCTGATATCCATTGGAAAACAGTATAGTTAGCCCCTAAGTGGAAGATTGGAATTTTCAGGGGAAAAAAAGATCTAGTTGGGAAACCAAAGCAGAAAGGAGAAATTTTGATTAGTTACAATTGTTGACAAGGGTTCGTTTTGCACCTTGAACGTTGCAATGGCCGAAGAGAATAGAATCACACATTTTTCCGTGGTCACAAGTAAAAATGTTGCAAAACCTTAATAGTTTAATGAACGAAACATATTTCAAAACTTTGTTGCATATCCAATAAACCTACGAACTTAATGTGCATGACAACTACTAAGTTAAAAGGTGATGCTTACTGCTTAATCCTCAAAATCTCCAGCATTCTCCAATAAGTAATTTGCAGCCAACTCTTCATTGCGATCACATGCCAAAAATGCCTCAATAACAAGGGCTCTTTCAAACCCCATAGCTTCCAGCTGACAAACGGACAAAGGGAACTAATAAAATACAAGTGGTGGAGCATATAATTATAAATGAAACCAAATGGCAAACAAGGATATGAACAATACTCTTTCTATGGCCTCTTGCTCTTCCGGTGTGACACTGACCGGATGAGGCATTTCTTGATCTGAGTTATCAAATAAATCCCTGAGAAAGTTTATGCAAGTGATGTAAGCAAAGAAGACTGCGAGGAAATGCGAGACTTGAGAGCTGGAAGAAAAGGAGAGGCGGAGGGGGAAGCACGGATGGGAGAGACTCATTCATAATAGAAGTTCTTATAGTTACGTCAAAATCACAAATTGAAGTTAACTCTTTTCCAATTATTACCCTTCAGAACCTTCAGCAGGCTCATTTATCAATTGAAGGAACTCTGCATTGTGCTCTTGTATAAGTCTTAGAAGGTGTGGATTTTGCTTTCCAAGCTCCTGAAGCATTGGCTGCAATGACAAAGTCCATAGAACTATTTACAGGGGAAAAGAACACATACAAGAAAGTGACAGAATGGAAAAGAAAGGATAGCACGGACCTGCAAAATCTGTGGATTTGCTTGTACCATTGAGCGGAGCGTTTGGAACTGGAAGCAGAGAGAACAAATAGAAGATGAGTTGTGTCACCTTGAAATCGGCAGAACAACAATATCTGATACAAGAGGACAACCAGAGTCTAATTTCTGTCTGACATAATACAGACTTCCACACAACCACATCATACCTTTCTTTTCTTTTTGCTTTGTCGCGTGTGCGCGCATATTTTGTGTTTGGTGGATTTTGGTTTTTTTCTCCAGAGGAGGTTTAAACAATTATGATCTTTCAAATGCAGACCTCATTGGATGACATATGATAGAAAAATAGAGAATATAACCTGCTGGCTGTTTCTAAGAAAATCAAGGGGACCAAGACCATCATCTCCACCACCACCGGCTGGAACAGTTCCCTACAAAAGTTATCGGTTGCACATCATAAGAAGCATAATTAAAAGAAAAAAGGTACAACTTGATCTCTAGGAGTGTCATACCTGAGGAAACAAATTCAAAGGAGACGAATTAGGAGCTCCAGCGACTGGTGTAGCTGCTGTTGCAACTGTTCCAGTTTCTTGATTTCCTGTGGCACGAGGTACTGCTACAGCAACTTCTGCAGTTTCCGGAATACCCTGGAAGAAGAGATAGTCAACAGTAGACCAATGACATGACGTCTCGCTGGGAATAAAAAAACATGTTGTCTGTACATATTGTCAAAGGCTTCTTGGCCCATCAGCATCTATCTCACTTCTAGTATGGGAGATTGTGAACTCAATTCATAGGTATAGAGTCCAAGTCTCTTGCCTATCAAAAAGAAAACATAAATATCCAAATGCCAAAAACCTCTTGGCCCATTGGCCATCTCTCTCTCTCCTCTATCATGGAGGTTTTGAATTCAAATTCTGGGGCTAGAAACCTTGGTGTCTTACCCATAAAAAAATAAATAGATAAATTATGCATATTTGTGCAAGTGTGTTTTGATTATTCCCTCTTTTTCTTCTCTTTCATTTTTTAGTTCCCCCCCTCCCCCCCTTTTTTGGTGGGGACTACCAAAAGTTCAGCGACATACTGAATATAAGTAATCTACAGCTCGCTCTGGGTTGTTATAAGCAGCTCGAAGTGCACGTGTAACAGTTTCTTTGTCCCAGCTACCACCGCCCATATCCATTATTTGCTGAATAGTTTGCTCTAAGTTATTGCCAGCAACCAGATTGGAGGCAGCTTGACCATATGTATTAGAAGGAGCGCTGCAAGATGAACAATGAAATTATGTTACCACTTATGGACAACAGCTGATTTGCTCGTGATCTAGGGAGAGAACAGGCCAGTTTAACTCCTACTACTTGTGATTACAAAGTTTGTCAACCTCTACTGGTAGCATCAATGCCAAACAAATCTTGAAATCAAGCAAAGGTAAGTTCACTCAAGCTCTCATGGAACAACTCTGTTTCATCCTACTCATGTTAACTTCAGTTTCAGAAAGACTAACCATTTGTTCCTTTGAAAAAGACCATAATTAACAACATAGCTGTAGTATGGTACGCCAATTACAGAAAGAATATTAGAATGTCTAAAACATATCAAATCTGATGCCATAAATATTTTATGAATGTGGACATTTTACTCCTCATGGTCTACCAAAGAAAGGTAATCTAAATGCATTTGGTATTTGTCTTCCTATTATCGCAGTTATCATTACTAACTCGTGAATGATAATCATCTTTGGACATGTAGATTAACTGACCAAAGATCTATCAGGCCCTCCATGGGCCTTGGGAGTTAGGACAACTAAAAAAGACAACAATTTCAAAATTGTCTCCAATATTACAAAAATAAGTCATATTAACTAAACATTGTATAAAGATTTGCATCAGATATATTTATATAGAGAGAGAGAGAGAGAGGACTTCATTGCCACAGCAGCAGATGCAGACGAAGCGCTTTTAGGTACCCTGTAAGGAAAGAGCAAAATTTTTGGAATGCTGTGCTTTCCATAGATAAAAAAAGAACACCATACAGATGCTAATGTTTTACATACAATGACTGGACAGAAGCTTCAGGTGCAGGTGTAGCACTGGATGCAGGTAAAGTTGTAGGTCCAGGCTGTTCGATTATATAGAAAGGAAATGTTAACAATTAATTACATGAACAAATATATCAAATGACAGGATCACTAAAAAAAATACATTACAGGCCAAAATACCTGGGTGGATGAGGTCCCACTTGAGCCTGAAGTTTTACTCTACAGAGAGAAAAATACATAATAGAGAACAAAAATGAGACAGCATAGCATAGAAACAGATACTCTATAACCATGTGACTTTTCTGAAAAACCATATGGTATAATGCCTAGAAGCGATCAGATTAAAAAGTCATTTAAGAAGGGAGACCAATTGCCAATTCTACTAGGTGATATCAGAAGACAACCTTGCTAAGCATGACAACAAGAAACCCATCTTCGGAAACCTTGTTCTCTGCCAAAGTACTTTCGTCCTTCAAAACTTTTCCGTTGTGAATAAGTAACTGCTGGCCACAAGGATAATTGTCTTTCCCTTGTACATCTTCGATATTTTTCTTCACTGCCATAATCTAGAATAGTATGAAGTTAAAATTAAGTCAAGAAAGCAAACTTTGAAAATAAACATTTACACCACCATGTGCATGCGTTGAAATTTCAATAAATATTAGCAAACAGCAAAAGAATATATATGAACATATAGTTCTTAAAAATCTTCAATCTAATCCCAATACCGTACATCCCACTCCATAGTATTCATTCAGCGAGCCCTTCTTTGTCAGCCGACTCTAGACTTCATAGTTGTACTGTCATATTGAATAACTTTCAGTGGGGAGAGAATTTTAGTTAGACAACTTTTGATGTCTTAATGTTACGAGAGTATTAGAGATTCCTTGAAAAAAAAATTGCAAAATGGTATAAACTCTTATTTTTTTTCTATTTCTGGTGACTTTTCTTGTTTCTTTCACGCCTTACGTCTTCTCTCCCCCTCTTAGTTGGTCTTTTAAACTTAATGCCCCCATAATAGCACTTAATGGTAGTATAACAATACCATACAATCCTGACAACATGCTAATGCCGGTAAAAAGGTTTCTAAATTTGACTATAATATCAAAAACTCCTCAGTGTCCTACCTAACATGTGTCGTTATCCACAATAATAACCCAAGTTCATCATTCCTACATTTATCAATATTTCCACGAAAAGCAATAAATTCGTACCGAATTTCTTTCATTCTCCCACTCACCTCGCCCACACCTTCCCCTCTCTCTGTCCCCTCTTGAATGGTCTTTTTAATTTAGTGGTGGATTAGCAGCATTGCAATATAATTATGTACAAACACAAAAACTATAAAATCGTTCCCAGCAAATCATATCCAATTAGATATAGTAACATAGGGGCATTTCCACCCGACTATCCATTTCCAATCCTTCTACAATAAACTTGAAATTAGAGGGTGATAGTGATAAAAGGAGAATAGCCATACCAATTCCCCTAAACTTAGATATGCTATATCCCCTAAACTTATATATAGAGATGGGGATGAACAGTAATCCTCTAATTCATGGTATTGAGGGTTTGTGTGGTTGCAATTTTTAAGCAAATAAGTCGTGTTTTCTTACTTTGAAAAAAACAAGATGCATACAACTTAAAACTTTCAGCTTATTCAAGATAAAACAACAAATAAGGTCAGCTTAAAGCTGTGCAGCAAAATGGAGTCTAGCTTTCAAGCAATGAAGCAACAAAGTTGGAGCTCAAAAGATGCAACTAAACAAGCCCTGAATAGTATTCGATACTTCCCCAAGTTTAATCTCTAAAATTTAGGATGGTGGACTCATTTAGGATCACGTGTGTTGGTGCCCTCTAGTAAATTCTTTCTACATTTTACTTCTACCTCCAAAAAAGCAATAATAAATCTCAAAAAAATAAAAAGTCACATAAATTAACGCTCAACTCCTCCAAAGTAGAGGTTGATATATGGAGAATGGCCATATCATATCCCCTAAACTTAAATACAGAAATGGGGATGACCAGTAATCCCCTAGTTAGAGGATCACTGTAGCAAAATCCTCACTTTTAAGCGTACAGAATAGTGTTGCATACACCGGTGGAATAGTACCATAAAATTTAATCTCTAAAATTTAGGATAGTGAACTCGTTTAGGATCACTGGCGTGAGTGCCCTCTAGTAAAAAATTTTCACATTTTTTACCTACCACAAAAGGCAACAATAAATCTCAAAAAGGAAAAAAAATGTCAACATAAATTAAGGTTCAATTCCTCTAGTTGGAAACCCTCAACGCAATTCACGTTCAAAAAAGTGCGTACATACAGCAATAGTGCATGTATAAGTAGGGGCATGCGAATGCTTACGGTGTCGTTTGGCTGAACCCTAATTTCGAAATGGCTGCCCTTTAGGGTTTTCACCGTCAGCTTCATTGCTACAGAAACTGATCTTCCGACTGATTGTAGAGAGAGAGAGAGAGAGAGAGATGAAATCTGAAACAATGCAAGCGCCCGATCGAGAGTTCGAGACTCGATCGAGAGAGAGAGAGAGAGAGAGGGAGATTGAATCAACGAACGGAGCTGGTGAAGTTTCGAAATAGTTTAATCACGTGAGCTACGCGTGATTAAACTTCCGTTTAGATTATGCAAATTTTCATTAACGCTCTATTATTTTTAAAAAATTGACGATTACACCCTTATAATTTCCTAGTAAAAAAATCAGAAGCAGTATTCAAATAACAATCTCAAATTGAGCCTCAGACAGAGCTGGAATAAAGATTTCCCGATGAATTTCTCTAGTGGCAGATCTAAAATTTTGAATTAAAAAGGCGTATTGTCAATTTTTCGATATGACAGACTACAACCTTGTAAAAATATTCAAATTCCATATACATGTTAGTATAGAAATATCCGAGGTAGTGGACAACATCATCTATAGCAATTCTTGTAAATCATTCTTTATATTTGAATTCTAACAATTACATCCCGTGCACCGAAAGATTCTCTTCTCGTATCAATGGAATAATTTAAGATATAATTTATAATTTTTTACGTTAGTTATATTTGGATGAATGAAATGACGTCTCTAGATGCATGTGATGACACGCATAGTGCATCCAATGTGATGCCTTTTAATTTTAATATCTTAGAAGGGCATATAGATATAAAGAAATTTTGATATTGGTGTTTCGAAATGGTATGCATAATGCACGGGCTTACTTTTCCCTCCTTGTACGTGCTGGGTATCCGTCTTTCAGTTTTATCACCGTTCGTTCTCTTGTCTTTTCCTATTTAAAAGTTATCCCCTAATTGGCATCTTTTTATCATGTTTGAGCTAGTAAAGTTATCCCCTAATTGGCATCTTTTTATCATGTTTGAGCTAGTTTTTTAAAAAACAAAACCACTCGGTGCAAGTTGGGGGACAAGATAGGTGAAATTATAATCGTGCCTTGGTTTGAAGAGATACTTCAGAATTATACGGAATGGATGAAAGGTTTCTATGTAAACCATATTCCTCAAAGAGACACAATATACGTGAATTGATCCAAGGATTAAGAGAATTGTAAAAGGTAACACTGGCTTTAGGAGAATGAATAACAAGGTTAACCAGGTTAAAGTTCTAACGGGGTACCATTGGGAAGGATAAATAATCTGGTGTACGCTCTTAAGAGCGGATGGGACCAAGACTATTTGATTGTCAAGTCTATTGAAATTTATGGATAAATTCCATATTTTTGTGAACGGAAGGTTACAACTTCTGAAAATATTGCAACTTTTCAGGGAGAGTCGCACCCACACGGGGTGAGAACGTGTGTAAGAACTCAAAAAAGATAAAACCTGAGAAGGCGACAAAACTCTCCCCAGAATCTCAAAGTACTAACCAAATAAAAAAGCAATTTGGCTTGATACAAAGAGTAAGTTCCTTCCATTATTCAAAGAACACTGGCAGTAATCAAAAACATGCAACACAACCTCAAACATAGATAGAACAATGGCAGTAACATTACACCAGCTAAAAACAAGTCTTTAACCTGCTATACAGAAAAAGGAAAAAAGTTTATCAACACGAATACCAACCAGAAACCCGTTAGGGCTAGCCTAGTATGCCAGAACCACCATCCTCAGTAGGAGTTCAGGGATACGATTTGCTGCTCCCTGCCTACAGGCTTTAATGTACCACAATAGCTACGAAAAGAGTGACTATATTCTTCGGTTTCAAGGACACACTGGCTGGCAACCTCCATGATATTGAGTCCAATTTGCTCCACATCCATAGCAGAATTCAAACCCACACCTACAAAACCAAAACCAAGTCAAAAACAGAACCAAACCTTTACAAAATTTTCGATTATATAAGGAATAATATCCTCCTCCCATAACTGCTTGAACTTCTATACAAAATAGTTGGGTTTAGAGCTTTCATTTAACCTGCTATGGCAAAAAGAAAACATGAGATATAACGTCAGTGTTTACTTCCAAATTTTACATGTAGAAGCTATTTCAAACTCTGGAAAATTATAATCTGGCATTTCCGCTAAAAGTAGGCCTTTTCTGAAGTATTGAGTGATAATTACATTATTCTTACAAATTATAGCCCATTGACTCCTTTCTACAATGGATTGCCACAGTTAGCAAATGACTGGTAGTCATATATTGGAGAAATCATATCATACAAAGACAAAACTTGTATAAAACTCACTAGAAAACATCCACACGAAGAGAAACTGAAAATACCAAAACAAGAACAAGAGAAGCAAAAAATAGTCGCAATAGAGAAACATCAAATGTTTCCAGTCAAAGAAGTACCAGAAATAACTTCCAAATTGCTATCCTGCCTCACACACAAGTGCCAAGGAAAGGTAATACTGTGCTAAATGCTCCTCAATTTCCAATTTAGGCAGACAGTCCCCATAAAACAAATGTATACCTGCAGACTAGTCTCTACTAAGGGTTTGTTTAAGCCAGCTAATTTCTTATTTAGGCCAAAACAGCAAATAACCTCAGCTTATAAGCTAAGCAGTCAAACGATGTCTAGCTTTTAAGCAAAAAAACTGATAAACTAGAGCTTATAGGTTGCAACCAAACAAGCCCTAAGATTATATAGGAACTTCATTGTAATTTCTCCTCTTAGACCTCAGACATAAATAGCAAATAATGTAATAGAGCCTGCAGCCGCCTCTTCAAGGAAGTATCCATAAATTTTCATAATTCAAAAATAGAAAAAACGTATTTCTACTAAGTAACGCAACCTATGCAAGTGAAGTATTATTTCGGCTTAAAAAATAAGTCATATAACAACATAACTATGATCAGCTCAAAACCAAACCTGCAAATCATATGCAAACACCCCTCGGTCTTCTCCACATAGAATCTGCAAGTAGGGCACCTCATCCAGCTATTACTCCGAGCCAGCTCCATCACCATCAAATCCTCCCTCTCCCTCTCACCCTCATTTAACTTCTGAATCTCCACACACTCGAATCCGGCATGCCACCCCACGTTACACTTGGCGCAGAACAACCTGTGACAATAGGGACACTCGCTCTGCGTCACGTCTTCCCCTTCAATATCTTTCACCAAAAGTGCTGAACAGTCCTTGAACGGACAGTAGAACTTCTCCCCTGCCGGAATAAGTGACTCGCACAGCATCTCGTCCCAACGTGCGGCCACCTCGTTGGGCATTCTTGGCCGGCAGGCATCGAGATCGAGCATGCCATTGCAGCCTAAGCCAAGACAATTGACCACCGCCACATTCTCCTGCATCCAATGTTTCAAATGAGTGTTCCGGAAGTACCAGGAAAGCAAGCATTTCGGCAACATGATGGAAATAGGGAAAAGTTGGTAAAATAAGAAAACATGAAAATTATCCAATCCTTTCGCATACAAAAGTACAATTATATAAAGGAGTAAAGATGAATATTTATTTTATACAGTTTTTAAAATACATATGAGCGCATACTATAAATTTTTGCCTGTTAAAGAACATACTATGAACTATAGAATCAAATTAAGAAGCAATATAACAAATGCAGCAATTTAATAATGACAGACAGGACAATGTTCTAATGACTAGGTGCAAAGCATAATTGCGTTTAGGGCAGCAGCAGAGCCTGGGCATTCACTCTCGCACCAACATGCTCTAGCGGTTTAGGTTTTGTCAACACATTAAACAGCTATTTTTGCATCAGAAATTCTGATCTGGGCCACTGGATTCCAAGGCACAGGGCTGCCAAAGGCAGTTCATTTGGTAAATGATTAAACAAACAAATATACTATATTCAGTAATTATCCTTAAAAAAAGCATAGTCATATCAATTATTGTCATTACTAATTGAAAACTATTGAATATAACTAATATTAGATTGCATCTCTCCCTGGCATATTAATCTTTCATATGAGCTAATAGCACATGATAACACATTATTTAACATGTTATCAGAGCAAACGCAAGTATAGGATTCAAGTCACATCGCATCACAATGAATAAATATTCAATTGCACTCATTGGTTAAAAAAATATAACACTGAGTGAAGGGGTAAGTAAATATGATAAAAATTAAAATGCGCTTTTTCTTAACATCTTAATATCTTATTCAAGATGGTAGTACATCTCTCAACAAGAATAGCCCATTCGGAATATTTAAACACTTGACAACGATTAGATATATACATCTTACTACTCTGTAAAAAGTAGTAACTCTACAAAATATTTCATATGATTTTTATTCTAATTTTGTCCTTCGTCTTGTTTCTTTTAACAAAAGTCATTATACCCAAAACTGTAAATTAATTAATTTTAACTTGCATAATTTTTTAACAGGTAATACGGTATTTTGAAAGATCTAGATTGATAATTATTATAAAAATAATACTTAAATAATTTAAAATAAAAATATAAAAACTAATTATAACTTACAATTGTTCATGCATCTGCCAAATTTAACAAAATATTTAAATATCATATTAATTCTCAAGAGTATAAATTAGTAACAAGAGTTCAAATAATTACCTCTAAATTTCCATGTGATGTATACTTAAAATTTCAATAAACTAATTAAAACACTTTTACTTTTATTAAAAATTATTCAAAATAATTTTCATTTTTGCTCTTGTGCCCTATTTTGTTAAATAGTACTCTATTCTACCTTACGCCTTAAGCCTCAGTTGTAGGAAAAAAATATACCAATATTTTACTTTAATACCAATCGTTAAGTACTCAAAACAAACATTCCACTCGAATCAATTAAAAGGAGTACATATATATACACATATATACATATATATATATATATAATAAAAATTTTAGGGGTTGAAGAGAGGAAATTTTGTAAGTTGCCTGCAACTTCAAGGTGACGTGTTTGGTGACGCAATCGGAGCAAAAGGAGTGAGAACACGAATCAATTCGAAACATCTCCCCCGACTCTTTCTTCTCCACGCATATCTCGCAGAAGCACCCAGACGATTCGCCGATTTCCCTCACCGGTGCCGATCTCAACGCCGCCGAACCGCCGCCGGTTTCAGAAACAGCGGCGGCGGCGGAGACTAGGGCTTCTTGTAGTTGGAGTTCCTCGGCGTATACAGAGTCGGAGATCGGGTGTACGTCGTGTTGGTCGTCGGCCGCGAGCGCTGAGAAGTAGAAATCGTCTACGGATTCGACACATACCGCCATTTCTAATGGTTGGACTCGTTGGAAGAATGAACTCGAGGGTTTGCTCTCGGAGACTGGACTGTGGGCTTTGTTTGGTACAAAAGTTAATTATTTACTTATTAATTAAAATATGGAAATATTATTTATTCGTTTAAGTAGAAATAAAATATTTTTTATTTAAAAGTATCAAAAATATATTTTAGCAAAAGTAAAAATTTTGATATTTTTTACACAAAAGTATAATTCTCTTATATTTTACTCTATTATTAATTTTTTTTTCACAATTTCTAATACAAAAAATGTGTATATATATTTTTAATTTCTATCAATCACACATATAATATTTATAAGCATTATTTAAAAATATATTTTTTCATCTCTAATAAAATAATATACTTCTGCATTTTTAAAATATAACCAAATGGGCAATGTGACTGCACTCCACTGCTGCCTTCACACCGGTCTTTGCAAACACGCTTCCCCCCTTTTACTTCTCGAATAAGAAATTGGGATAAATTTTAATTTTTCACAATTTTTTGATAATATATTAAAAGAAAACTTTTTCAGTATTTATTATTTTTATATATTAATATTTTCGATGTAAAAAACTATCATTTTAAAAAGCCTGATTCATATTTTTATTTTGTATGAAAAATAAATTTCTACGAAGCAAAATTTACAAATGAGATGAGAAATACAAGTGCCAATGTCCTAAACTTATGTTTTCATTCACTGTCAAAATACTGAATTGACACACAAATTGCGTTATATATGTACCATACGTGTGCGTTATATACGTAGGACCCACTGAATACAATTAACAAATATGTTTATCTACTAATCACAAGTCTATTATTTCGTAAATGGATTCTCCAGCACCACTCAAAATGTTATAATAATAAATTATTATTTTTTATTCATAAAAATATAATTTTATAATAAAAAATTTCAAAAATTATTTTATAATCACACTTACTAAATTATATTTATGCAACCAGATTAACCGTGTTATGAGACCCTTTCCGAATTCATATACCGATAGAAACCTTATTCAATTTAAATTGGATTAATCACAACTGTGGTCCCATATCTTACGATTGATTTTCACTTTTGTCACTAATCTTTCAAAACTACCAATTGAGTGCCTAATCGATTGACCAATACTCATTGAGTCCCACAATTTTTATCCTTTTACAATTTTGATCCTTCACCTTTACTTTCCATCCAAATTTCGCTAAGTTAATTACACTTTGCCCTCTAATGTATCTAAATATTTCCCTATACCTGCCCAATTTTATGAAAAACAATTTGCCATGAATTTTGGCCAATGACCCTCCTGCCCTAGCTTAAAAATAAATAAAAAATTGAATTGTTATTTTCTTAAATAATTTTGGTTTATGAGGATGCATTCCGAAGGATATAGATATATTTTTTATTTTTTTTATAAATCATTATCTCGAATGTATGTTAAAATAATTAATTTTTATGAATTAAAAAATAAAATTTAAAGTATTTTTTAAAAAGAAAAACTTTTAATAAAAAATATTTTTTTTAGAAAAAAATAATTTATTCTCGATCAAGCTGCTACAAACAATAGACGTTGACCAAATTTTGAACAATTATTTTTTGATCAATATTTATTTTTTTAATGGCAGGAAGAAATTTTTTGTGGCAACATAATTGGGAAGAAACATTTTGTACCAATTTGATTTAAAACTAAGAATTGCCCGTTGGGATGAGAATCTGTTCAACCCGAACAGAAGTTAAATAACCCAATTTGAAACTAAAATGAACCAAAAAATTACCCAATTCACTCTAACCAAATTGCATCAAATAAACAAAACATGTCCCAACATGCCATTCATGGATTTTTTTAAAAAAGAAATGTATTTTTTCTATATTAAAAATAATTAAACATAAAACATCACTCTTATTTCTAAACCAAGAAATTTCTCCCAATAAATATATTAAATTTTGTAGACAAAAAATGTCCACTTTAACCCCTTACCCACTTTAATTTAAGATATAGTTTATGGTAATTTTTTACGTAAGTGATGTTTCGATGGAACGAAATGTGGTCTCTAGATGCATGTGACGACACGCGTAATGCATCCACCGTTATGCCTTTTAATTTTAATATCCTAGAAGGTCGTTTAGATATTAAGAAATTTTGATATCAATGTTCGGACATGGTTTGCACAAAATTTTGGAGCAATTGAATCCTTCTAATGCACAGGCTTCGCTTTAGCCTCCTTGTACGTGCTAGGTATCTGTCTTTCAGTTTTTCGTTGTTCTTTCTCTTGTTTTTTCCTGTTTAAAAGTTATCCCCTAATTGGCATCTTTTGATCATGTTTGAGCAAGTTTTTTAAAGCACAAAACTACTCGGTGCAAGTTGGGGGCAAGATAGGTGAAATTATAATCGTGCCTTGGTTTGAAGAGATACTTCAGAATTATACGGAATGGATGAAAGGTTTCTATGTAAACCATATTCCTCGAGGAGACACATTACACGAGAATTGATCAAGGATTAAGAGAATTGTAAAAGGTAACTCTGGCTTTAGGAGATCGAATAATAAGCTTAACCAAGTTAAAATTCAAACCGGGTACGATTGGGAAGGATAAATAATCTGGTCTGCACTCTCAAGAGTGGACGGGACCAAGACCAAGACTATTTGATTGTCAAGTATCATTGAAATTTATGCATAAATTCCATATTTTTGTTAATGGAAGGTTACAACTTTTAAAAATATTGTAACTTTTCACGAAGAGTCGCACCCACACGGAGTGATAGTGCGAATAGAAACTCAAAATATATAAAATCTGAGAAGGGGACAAAACTCTCCCCAGTATCTCATAGTACTAACCAAATAAAAATGCAATTTGGCTTGATAAAAAGAGAAAGTTCCCTCCATTATTCACAAACTCATTTTTGTTCATCCCTTGGTCAACATATATTCAGAGACGACAAAAAAAGCAATCCAAAACATATAACAAAACCTCGTACATAGATAGAACACTGGCAGTAATCCAAAACATGTAACACAATCTCGTATATATAGATAGAACAATAGAAGTAACTTTACACCAACTGAAAACAAGTCGTTGACTTGCAATCCAGAAAACCAGAAATCCGTCGGGGCTAGCCTAGTGAATCAGAATCATCCTCCTCAATTGGAGTTCAGGGTTCGGTTTGCCGCTCCTTGTCTACAGGCTTTAATGTACCACAATAGCTACGAAAAGAGTGACTATATTCTTCGGTTTCAAGGACACACTGGCTGGCAACCTCCATGATATTGAGTCCAATTTGCTCCACATCCATAGCAGAATTCAAACCCACACCTACAAAACCAAAACCAAGTCAAAAACAGAACCAAACCTTTACAAAATTTTCGATTATATAAGGAATAATATCCTCCTCCCATAACTGCTTGAACTTCTATACAAAATAGTTGGGTTTAGAGCTTTCATTTAACCTGCTATGGCAAAAAGAAAACATGAGATATAACGTCAGTGTTTACTTCCAAATTTTACATGTAGAGGCTATTTCAAACTCTGGAAAATTATAATCTGGCATTTCCGCTAAAAGTAGGCCTTTTCTGAAGTATTGAGTGATAATTACATTATTCTTACAAATTATAGCCCATTGACTCCTTTCTACAATGGATTGCCACAGTTAGCAAATGACTGGTAGTCATATATTGGAGAAATCATATCATACAAAGACAAAACTTGTATAAAACTCACTAGAAAACATCCACACGAAGAGAAACTGAAAATACCAAAACAAGAACAAGAGAAGCAAAAAATAGTCGCAATAGAGAAACATCAAATGTTTCCAGTCAAAGAAGTACCAGAAATAACTTCCAAATTGCTATCCTGCCTCACACACAAGTGCCAAGGAAAGGTAATACTGTGCTAAATGCTCCTCAATTTCCAATTTAGGCAGACAGTCCCCATAAAACAAATGTATACCTGCAGAATAGTCTCTACTAAGGGTTTGTTTAAGCCAGCTAATTTCTTATTTAGGCCAAAACAGCAAATAACCTCAGCTTATAAGCTAAGCAGTCAAATGTTGTCTAGCTTTTAAGCAAAAAAACTGATAAACTAGAGCTTATAAGCTGCAACCAAACAAGCCCTAAGATTATATAGGAACTTCATTGTAATTTCTCCTCTTAGACCTCAGACATAAATAGCAAATAATGTAATAGAGCCTGCAGCCGCCTCTTCAAGGAAGTATCCATAAATTTTCATAATTCAAAAATAGAAAAAACGTATTTCTACTAAGTAACGCAACCTATGCAAGTGAAGTATTATTTCGGCTTAACAAATAAGTCATATAACAACATAACTATGATCAGCTCAAAACCAAACCTGCAAATCATATGCAAACACCCCTCGGTCTTCTCCACATAGAATCTGCAAGTAGGGCACCTCATCCAGCTATTACTCCGAGCCAGCTCCATCACCATCAAATCCTCCCTCTCCCTCTCACCCTCATTTAACTTCTGAATCTCCACACACTCGAATCCGGCATGCCACCCCACGTTACACTTGGCGCAGAACAACCTGTGACAATAGGGACACTCGCTCTGCGTCACGTCTTCCCCTTCAATATCTTTCACCAAAAGTGCTGAACAGTCCTTGAACGGACAGTAGAACTTCTCCCCTGCCGGAATAAGTGACTCGCACAGCATCTCGTCCCAACGTGCGGCCACCTCGTTGGGCATTCTTGGCCGGCAGGCATCGAGATCGAGCATGCCATTGCAGCCTAAGCCAAGACAATTGACCACCGCCACATTCTCCTGCATCCAATGTTTCAAATGAGTGTTCCGGAAGTACCAGGAAAGCAAGCATTTCGGCAACATGATGGAAATAGGGAAAAGTTGGTAAAATAAGAAAACATGAAAATTATCCAATCCTTTCGCATACAAAAGTACAATTATATAAAGGAGTAAAGATGAATATTTATTTTATACAGTTTTTAAAATACATATGAGCGCATACTATAAATTTTTGCCTGTTAAAGAACATACTATGAACTATAGAATCAAATTAAGAAGCAATATAACAAATGCAGCAATTTAATAATGACAGACAGGACAATGTTCTAATGACTAGGTGCAAAGCATAATTGCGTTTAGGGCAGCAGCAGAGCCTGGGCATTCACTCTCGCACCAACATGCTCTAGCGGTTTAGGTTTTGTCAACACATTAAACAGCTATTTTTGCATCAGAAATTCTGATCTGGGCCACTGGATTCCAAGGCACAGGGCTGCCAAAGGCAGTTCATTTGGTAAATGATTAAACAAACAAATATACTATATTCAGTAATTATCCTTAAAAAAAGCATAGTCATATCAATTATTGTCATTACTAATTGAAAACTATTGAATATAACTAATATTAGATTGCATCTCTCCCTGGCATATTAATCTTTCATATGAGCTAATAGCACATGATAACACATTATTTAACATGTTATCAGAGCAAACGCAAGTATAGGATTCAAGTCACATCGCATCACAATGAATAAATATTCAATTGCACTCATTGGTTAAAAAAATATAACACTGAGTGAAGGGGTAAGTAAATATGATAAAAATTAAAATGCGCTTTTTCTTAACATCTTAATATCTTATTCAAGATGGTAGTACATCTCTCAACAAGAATAGCCCATTCGGAATATTTAAACACTTGACAACGATTAGATATATACATCTTACTACTCTGTAAAAAGTAGTAACTCTACAAAATATTTCATATGATTTTTATTCTAATTTTGTCCTTCGTCTTTTTTTTTTTAACAAAAGTCATCATACCCAAAACTGTAAATTAATTAATTTTAACTTGCATAATTTTTTAACAGGTAATACGGTATTTTGAAAGATCTAGATTGATAATTATTATAAAAATAATACTTAAATAATTTAAAATAAAAATATAAAAACTAATTATAACTTACAATTGTTCATGCATCTGCCAAATTTAACAAAATATTTAAATATCATATTAATTCTCAAGAGTATAAATTAGTAACAAGAGTTCAAATAATTACCTCTAAATTTCCATGTGATGTATACTTAAAATTTCAATAAACTAATTAAAACACTTTTACTTTTATTAAAAATTATTCAAAATAATTTTCATTTTTGCTCTTGTGCCCTATTTTGTTAAATAGTACTCTATTCTACCTTACGCCTTAAGCCTCAGTTGTAGGAAAAAAATATACCAATATTTTACTTTAATACCAATCGTTAAGTACTCAAAACAAACATTCCACTCGAATCAATTAAAAGGAGTACATATATATACACATATATACATATATATATATATATAATAAAAATTTTAGGGGTTGAAGAGAGGAAATTTTGTAAGTTGCCTGCAACTTCAAGGTGACGTGTTTGGTGACGCAATCGGAGCAAAAGGAGTGAGAACACGAATCAATTCGAAACATCTCCCCCGACTCTTTCTTCTCCACGCATATCTCGCAGAAGCACCCAGACGATTCGCCGATTTCCCTCACCGGTGCCGATCTCAACGCCGCCGAACCGCCGCCGGTTTCAGAAACAGCGGCGGCGGCGGAGACTAGGGCTTCTTGTAGTTGGAGTTCCTCGGCGTATACAGAGTCGGAGATCGGGTGTACGTCGTGTTGGTCGTCGGCCGCGAGCGCTGAGAAGTAGAAATCGTCTACGGATTCGACACATACCGCCATTTCTAATGGTTGGACTCGTTGGAAGAATGAACTCGAGGGTTTGCTCTCGGAGACTGGACTGTGGGCTTTGTTTGGTACAAAAGTTAATTATTTACTTATTAATTAAAATATGGAAATATTATTTATTCGTTTAAGTAGAAATAAAATATTTTTTATTTAAAAGTATCAAAAATATATTTTAGCAAAAGTAAAAATTTTGATATTTTTTACACAAAAGTATAATTCTCTTATATTTTACTCTATTATTAATTTTTTTTTCACAATTTCTAATACAAAAAATGTGTATATATATTTTTAATTTCTATCAATCACACATATAATATTTATAAGCATTATTTAAAAATATATTTTTTCATCTCTAATAAAATAATATACTTCTGCATTTTTAAAATATAACCAAATGGGCAATGTGACTGCACTCCACTGCTGCCTTCACACCGGTCTTTGCAAACACGCTTCCCCCCTTTTACTTCTCGAATAAGAAATTGGGATAAATTTTAATTTTTCACAATTTTTTGATAATATATTAAAAGAAAACTTTTTCAGTATTTATTATTTTTATATATTAATATTTTCGATGTAAAAAACTATCATTTTAAAAAGCCTGATTCATATTTTTATTTTGTATGAAAAATAAATTTCTACGAAGCAAAATTTACAAATGAGATGAGAAATACAAGTGCCAATGTCCTAAACTTATGTTTTCATTCACTGTCAAAATACTGAATTGACACACAAATTGCGTTATATATGTACCATACGTGTGCGTTATATACGTAGGACCCACTGAATACAATTAACAAATATGTTTATCTACTAATCACAAGTCTATTATTTCGTAAATGGATTCTCCAGCACCACTCAAAATGTTATAATAATAAATTATTATTTTTTATTCATAAAAATATAATTTTATAATAAAAAATTTCAAAAATTATTTTATAATCACACTTACTAAATTATATTTATGCAACCAGATTAACCGTGTTATGAGACCCTTTCCGAATTCATATACCGATAGAAACCTTATTCAATTTAAATTGGATTAATCACAACTGTGGTCCCATATCTTACGATTGATTTTCACTTTTGTCACTAATCTTTCAAAACTACCAATTGAGTGCCTAATCGATTGACCAATACTCATTGAGTCCCACAATTTTTATCCTTTTACAATTTTGATCCTTCACCTTTACTTTCCATCCAAATTTCGCTAAGTTAATTACACTTTGCCCTCTAATGTATCTAAATATTTCCCTATACCTGCCCAATTTTATGAAAAACAATTTGCCATGAATTTTGGCCAATGACCCTCCTGCCCTAGCTTAAAAATAAATAAAAAATTGAATTGTTATTTTCTTAAATAATTTTGGTTTATGAGGATGCATTCCGAAGTGTAAAGATATATTTTTTATTTTTTTTATAAATCATTATCTCGAATGTATGTTAAAATAATTAATTTTTATGAATTAAAAAATAAAATTTAAAGTATTTTTTAAAAAGAAAAACTTTTAATAAAAAATATTTTTTTTAGAAAAAAATAATTTATTCTCGATCAAGCTGCTACAAACAATAGACGTTGACCAAATTTTGAACAATTATTTTTTGATCAATATTTATTTTTTTAATGGCAGGAAGAAATTTTTTGTGGCAACATAATTGGGAAGAAACATTTTGTACCAATTTGATTTAAAACTAAGAATTGCCCGTTGGGATGAGAATCTGTTCAACCCGAACAGAAGTTAAATAACCCAATTTGAAACTAAAATGAACCAAAAAATTACCCAATTCACTCTAACCAAATTGCATCAAATAAACAAAACATGTCCCAACATGCCATTCATGGATTTTTTTAAAAAAGAAATGTATTTTTTCTATATTAAAAATAATTAAACATAAAACATCACTCTTATTTCTAAACCAAGAAATTTCTCCCAATAAATATATTAAATTTTGTAGACAAAAAATGTCCACTTTACCCCCTTACCCACTTTAATTTAAGATATAGTTTATGGTAATTTTTTACGTAAGTGATGTTTCGATGAAACGAAATGTGGTCTCTAGATGCATGTGACGACACGCGCAATGCATCCACCGTTGTGCCTTTTAATTTTCATATCCTAGAAGGACGTTTAGATATTTGGAAATTTTGATATCAATGTTCGGACATGGTATGCACAAAATTTTGGAGCAATTGAATCCTTCTAATGCACATGCTTCGCTTTTGCCTCCTTGTACGTGCTAGGTATCTGTCTTTCAGTTTTTCGTTGTTCTTTCTCTTGTTTTTTCCTGTTTAAAAGTTATCCCCTAATTGGCATCTTTTGATCATGTTTGAGCAAGTTTTTTAAAGCACAAAACTACTCGGTGCAAGTTGGGGGCAAGATAGGTGAAATTATAATCGTGCCTTGGTTTGAAGAGATACTTCAGAATTATACGGAATGGATGAAAGGTTTCTATGTAAACCATATTCCTCGAGGAGACACATTACACGAGAATTGATCAAGGATTAAGAGAATTGTAAAAGGTAACTCTGGCTTTAGGAGATCGAGTAACAAGCTTAACCAAGTTCAAATTCAAACGGGGTTAGATTGCGAAGGATAAATAATCTGGTCTGCATTCTCAAGAGCCGATGGGACCAAGACTAAGACTATTTGATTGTCAAGTATTATTGAAATTTATGCATAAATCCCATATTTTTGTTAATGGAAGGTTACAACTTTTAAAAATATTGTAACTTTTCACGAAGAGTCGCACCCACACGGAGTGATAGTGCGAATAGAAACTCAAAATATATAAAATCTGAGAAGGGGACAAAACTCTCCCCAGTATCTCATAGTACTAACCAAATAAAAATGCAATTTGGCTTGATACAAAGAGAAAGTTCCCTCCATTATTCACAAACTCATTTTTGTTCATCCCTTGGTCAACATATATTCAGAGACGACAAAAAAAGCAATCCAAAACATATAACAAAACCTCGTACATAGATAGAACACTGGCAGTAATCCAAAACATGTAACACAATCTCGTATATATAGATAGAACAATAGAAGTAACTTTACACCAACTGAAAACAAGTCGTTGACTTGCAATCCAGAAAACCAGAAATCCGTCGGGGCTAGCCTAGTGAATCAGAATCATCCTCCTCAATTGGAGTTCAGGGTTCGGTTTGCCGCTCCTTGTCTACAGGCTTTAATGTACCACAATAGCTATGAAAAGAGTGACAATATTCTTTGGTTTCAAGGAAGCGCTGGCTGGCAACCTCCATGATCTTGAGTCCAATTTGCTCCACATGCATAGCAGAATTCAAACCCACACCTACAAAACCAAAACCAAGTCAAAAACAGAACCAAACCTTTAAACAATTTTCGATTATATAAGGAATAATATCCTCCTCCCATAACTGCTTGAACTTCTATACAAAATAATTGGGTTTAGGGTTTTCATTTAACCTACTATGGCAAAAAGAAAACATGAGATATAACGGCAGTGTTGACTTCCAAATTTAACATGTAGAGGCTATTTCAAACTCTGGAAAATTATAATCTGGCATTTCTGCCAAAAGTAGGCCTTTTTCTAAATTATTGAATGCTCCTCAATTTCCAATTTAGGCACAGACAATCCCCATAAAACAAACGTATACCTACAAACTTGTCTCTACTAAGGGTTTGTTTAAGCCAACTTATTTTTTAATTAGAAAAAAATTAGATGCATTCAGTTCGAAACTTTCAACTTATTTAGGTCAAAACAACAAATAAACTCAGCTTATAAGCTGAACAGCCAAACGATATCTAACTTTTAAGCAAAAAAACTGATAAGCCAGAGCTTATAGATTGCAACCAAACAAGCCAGAAGACCATCTAGGAACTTCATTGCAATTTCTCCTCTAAGACCTCAGGCAAAAACTAAATAGCAAATAATGAAATAGGGCCTGCGGCCGCCCCCCTCAGGGAAGCATCCATAAATCTTCATAATTCAAAAATAGAAGAAAGGTATTTCGACTAAGTTATGCAGCCCATGCAAGTGAAGTATTATTTCACCTTAACAAATAAGTCATATAACAACATAACTATGATAAGCTCGAAACCAAACCTGCAAACCATATGCAAACACCCCTCCGTCTTCTCCACGTAGAATCTGCAAGTCGGGCACCTCATCCAGCTATTTCTGCGAGCCAGCTCCATCAAAATCAAATCCTCCCTCTCCCTCTCATCCACATTTAGCTTTTGAATCTCATCACACTCGAATCCAGCATGCCACGCTACATGACACTTAGCACAGAATAATCTGTGGCAATAGGGGCATTCGCTTTGTGTCACATCTTCTCCTTCAGCATCTCTCACCAAAAGAGCCGAGCAATCCTTGAACGGGCAGTAGAACTTCTCCCCCACTGGAATAAGTGACTCGCACAGCACCTCGTCCCAACGTGTGGCCACCTCATCTGGCATTTTCGACCGGCAAGCGTTGAGCTCAAGCACGCCATTGCAGCCTAAGCCAAGACAA
>MKEJ01004315.1:3291-18746 GCA_001753735.1 Embelia ribes
ATCAGTTTTTAAATCAACCCCAATTTAATTTTAAAAGCATCAAAATGAAAAACAGATTAACAAGACACCAATAGCTACTTTCTGCCCCTACTTCTACAATTAAAAGCAAAAATAGCACTCGAAATCGATATCAAAATGAGTCTAAAACTTCCATAGCACCATTAAACTGCTAACATGTTGCAACACGGTAGATTTTGGTCCAAGGATATAGCGTGTGGTTGCGGTTTACATAATTTATTTTTTAAAAAAAGCGACAACTTAAATTTAAATATATTACTTTTTTATATATTTCTTTTATTCCATTTTAATAGTTTTATTTTTTTTTTATAAATATTAAAAAATAAAAAAACTGATTTGGTACATTTATTATCCAAAAATTCACATATAGAAAGATTGTTGTGAATGCTCTTAACAGGTTTTTGTGACCTACAAATGACTCGTTTCCTTGCCAAAATATTTCCAATAACTTCTAGCTATTATATTGAGAAACTTAGCAATTATAAAAGTAAACTGAAACGAGTTAAAAAAGATAGTGTAAATTAAAACGAGACTAAAATTATAATGAATAAATTGAAACAAGTGAAAATACAGGGAACAAAAACATGAGCAATAGGAGCCAAATCGACAGGTAAATGTTATTCATGATTCTGTAAAATTTCTCCCAAAATTTAAATAACCAAACAGCGGCGAAGCCACTAATTTGAGCAAAGGACGGCAAAACTTACTTAAAAAAAAAAAATTAATATGTGAAAATTTAATTTGTTTAAGGCTTATTGGAAACTATTAAAAATATAATTTTATATGTTAAATTTTTAAAAATATTTTATATATGATTCAATAAAAATAAAAATCATTATTATTTGGAAGTTTGGATTTTTTTTATTTTGATAAAAAAATTATTGAACAATTAGATGGTATTATTCTAATTTTCAATGAAAATATTAAAGATTTTATAGAGAAAAACAGTATAAATATAAATATATTACGTTAGAAAAATATACAATATGATATATATATATATATATATATAAAAGTAAAAGTGATGGGATAAGACTACATATAAAGTAGCACTACTTGAAAGAGAATTTAGTAGGTGTAATATTTAAACTAGAAAGAAATAGCAGTATAAATGCTAAAAAATAAATGAAAAACAAAAAGTTCATTCAAAAGGATTGAACTGAGATCTCCCATAGGACACTTGCATGCGTTGCTACCAAATATTAGCTACAAATATGTATATATATTTTTTATATTTATATATATATATCCATAACTAAATTAAATTTTTATTCTTTTCTCGACAAAGGGGCAACAGCTGCGCTCCCTTGTCTCAAATTACCTCTATCCTTAACACTAATATTTATTGTTTAAACATATAAAATTAATATATTATCTTTCATGTTATATTATTTTATTATTATACTTAAAAAATTAATATATATTCTTTCCACACACTCAACTAATACTATTAGTTAAAAATAAAAATATAATTTAAGTATTTAAAATAATTAAATAGTAAGTACGAAAATAAATTTCAAATTAATATTAAAAATTAATTATTGAGTTTAAAACTACAAAATACAACATATAAGCTAAAATTTTAAGCATACACAATTTTTTTAATATTTAAGAACAAATAAATAATAATAATTATTATTATTAAAATTTATGTGAAAATTTTATTTTTAAAATTATATAATAAACTTATAACGGATTATTAATTTTAATATTTAAACTATCAAAAATTAAAATTAAAATTTAATATTATAAAGTTTAATATTAAACGCTAAGGAATAATATTTCTTTACTAAACATTTTTATGTATATTTCTATTATTTATAATGAATTTTATAGAATATTTTTTTATCATATTCTTCTATTCTATCACTTCTATTACTCTTTCTCTCCATTCGCTTGAAGAGTAATTTCATGTATATTTTTATTTATATAATGAATTAATAAATTAAAATTAAAAATTTTAAAATTTTGAATTTAAAGCTAAATAATAATAATTTTTAATTAAAATATAATTAAATAAACAAATATTTTATGATTGAATATATTCGTATATTTGGAATTTTAAGTGAAAAATGGTTAAAGATTTGAAAATAATATATTAATATAATAAAGAATATGCTATATAATCTAATGCAGATTGTAAGAAATAAAAATTATGTACAATTAGAGATATTTTTGTTAATGCGTCAAAGAATGTTATGTAAATGCTCTAAGTTGTGCTTGTGTTTGGGCTCTTGGGAATTCACATCCACGTTTCTTATTTTATTTTTAAATTTCCTTCTTTCAAAGTTCATTTTTCGTAAAAAAAAAAAATTGAAATGAAATACATCATATTTTATAAAAATTTATTTACATACATCGAATATATTAATATACAAAATAATAAATTTTGAAAAATATATTTATTTTATTTTAATAAAAAATTAATATCGTAATAAAAAAATTATAAATAATAAATTTCCCTACTACAACATTTGTAAAAAATAAAAACACTAATTCGTAGATTTCCGATCAATTTTTCATTTGGTAAATTAGAGTTATTTTATTTTATTTTTTTAAAGCGGGGAAGAGCTTAGAGCTGGGAGCCGAAACGAGCGACGCCATAAAGCTTAGCAAATAAAGAGAAAATCGAATAATAGTATTTCAACGACCCTTTTCCAGGTAATAATAATGCATCGTTGCTTATTCGCATAGCCTCTTATATGCTTGCGAACGTGGTTGTGTTTTTCAAAATTCAGCTCTATTAATTCTTTTGTCACTTAAGTCGAATCGAATAATTGGGTTTCTGGTGGCTGAAAGGTACAGACTTTATGGGCATGGAAGGTGTTCGATGAAATGCCTCTGTGAAAATTCAGAATTGAAATTGGAGATGTGGTTTGTTGCTTTTAATTTCTTTCAATGGGTATGAGCGCACTCACACCATTGCTCATAAATGAGTTGCTGTCCTGGATTTTAGAGATTAAAAATCAAAAGAACCCTCCCATGATAATCCCCAGGGATTTACCATCCCCTAAAACTACGAAACTGTTGTTCACTTCAGTTATAACTTTAAGTTTATGGGGTATGGCGTGCGTATTCCTCGTATTACAACCTCTAATTAAATTTTGAGGTATCGAGGTTTTAGTAGCTGAAAGTTGCTAACTTGGTGGTAGTGCCCTAACTTTCTTGTGTTTTTCTTTAATGGATAAAGCGAGAAAATTAATTTAGGGATGGCGAGTGAAGATGATGCAGCGAGGAAGGCTCAGGTGGTTGAAGCCAGGGCAAGAAACATCAGCCACAATGTCCGGTGCACAGAGTGTGGAAGTCAGTCCATTGAGGAATCCCAAGCTGATATTGCCATTCTCCTTAGAAAGGTAATAATAGTTTTCATTCTTTTTCACATATCTGTGATCCCTCGATAATACTTATCTGTATACGTGTAACAACTTAACGAGGTGGAATGAGATGTCTTATTGATGTTAAATACCGAATTATGGGTTGTTTGCACTTCATATTTTTTATTTGGATTTGCACTTCATAATTGGCTTGTACTGTAACATGAGCAAATAGCTGATATGGGAAAATCATGGATAACTTGTTTGCACGTTAAAGGGTTAGAAGGTGCTTAGTCATGGCAGCTATTCACCCCATGTTAATTGAATGATTGTGTAAACAACTATCAAGAACTGTTAGGGTCTCGCACTGGTTGGTTCTTGTTGTTGCTTTTTCATGTCCTAAGCTAACTCCCTATTTACACTGCTTCTGTCTTCTTTTTTTGTGAGACTGTTAATATGCAGTCAAAATAATGAATTATATTTCCTATGATTAGTCTCGCAATTAAAATATATGCTTTCTGGTAACTGTTTTCTTGGAACTAAATCTGACTTTACTGGCTGCCTATGCTTGCTCATTGTGCATCCTTTTTGGAGTTTTTTGCGTGACTAGAACTTAACAGCTTGACCTGTTATCTGATGAATGGTGTTACTGCAGTTAATTCGTGATGAAATACATGCTGGGAAAAGTGATAAAGAGATATTCAAAAAGCTTGAGGACGATTTTGGGGAGACAGTCCTCTATGCACCAAAATTTGACATGCAAACTGCAGCTCTGTGGCTATCACCGGTCGGTTTCAGTCTTGTAGACAACCCTTTGAATCTTGGGATATATATTGTCTTGTAGTTGAATAACTTATATAACAAGGTTCACCCCCTTAAGGCGCTCTTTTCTTTAATATAATTTCTTATAAAAAAAAAAACTTTTTGTTGTTTACATGATATCTAGTTATTATAGTTGTTTCATGTTGAGTTTCTCCCGAAATTGATATTGGTTGTGATTAAAGCCCTAACTTGAATTTTTATGGGTTAGGGCTATCAAAGCCTCCATTGCGACTTATAGGTAATTGGTTCGTCCCGTTGGAAATAGCCTCTCTGGACACATGGGTAAAGTTGCATACATCATACCTTCCCAGACCCCACAATGCGAGCGCTTTATGCGTTGGGCCGTCCATATATATACTTATAAAAAAAAAACTTATATACTGAAGAACAAGAAAGAGTATGAGACCGATGCTGAAAAACGCTTGTTCTTGGCTGCAGATTCTAGTTGCAGGTGCTGCTGGAGGAATATGGGCTTACAACAAGCATAGGCAAAAGACCAATGTGCATTTAATGGCTTTGAGCCTTGTTAGAGGTGTTCGTCTCACTCCGAAAGAGAAGCAGACCATGCTGGATCTCTTGACTCCCCCTCCTTCAGAAAGGTCTAATGCTATATCCGCTTGGTTAAAGAAGTGGCTTGCTTGATAATACGATTGAAATCTGATCAGCTTTGAACTTCTTATTCGGAAATTAAATGTGAAATTTAAAACAGAACTAGCTATTTCTTGAATTTTTGGCTCTCAAGTTTCAAGTTTTTGCTGTTATAGTTGTCTTGTGTTCAGTAATTGGTGAATTATTACAATCTACTTGTTGGGATTGCTCTAATAGAAATCTATTGAAGTTTAAGCTTTAAGTCTACTTTAATTTTTGTTTGATGTTATGGTGTTTGTCACTGCCATGATTGACATAGCTATAGTTTCATGATGATCACTAGCAAGTTTCTGGTTTTCAACTATTTTTTTGTTTTGTTTTTTTTTTTAATTTTGAGTTTGATTATAGTTGAGAAGTGTTGATTTGAAAGTAAGTGTTTTACACCAATCTCCTACTTCGCGGAAATTTTGGAACAGGGGTGTTTTAGGTATTTCACTAGTTCAAATCTACATCGTCATTAAGAAAATTTAATTAATACAGAGAAAATTTGATTTTATCTCTAATTTTTTTAAAATGTCCATATAAATAAGATATATATTCTTGAAAATATAAAAATATGACATTAAATTGAGATATTTAAATAAATTTATTTTTTTATTTTTACTTTTAATAAATAAATTGATTTATATATTAGGACGGACGAAAAAGAGAACTGAATGTATTTTAGGACCAAAAAATGTTATGATTTGGTGCTATTTTTATGTCTTTGCACTTTGAATTATTATGGTGACGTAATGTCCCATCATTGGCCAATAATTATAATATAGCTTTTATGGTAATATTTATCGTGATAACTATGTCGGTCCATCCTTCTTCCTTTTTAATATAAAAAATAAATAATCTCTTCTTCTGTGCTCTGTGAACCTGCATATTTACTTTAAATATGTGGAATTTCCCATGGACGGAACTAAAGCTCAAATGGAAAAATAGATGGAAAAGTCATATTTCATTTATAATTTCTTTAAAATATCAGAGCTCTTGATGGGGGCATGTTAAATTTTTTTAATTGAAATAGAATGCACATGATAGGTCAATCTTTAACTTGTTTATATTGTTTATTCCCTTATCCCGAACATGAAATATGATTATGTTATTTCTCATATAAATCTTTTTGGCAAGGACAATAAAAGGAATGCAAAAGTACCCCTGATTAAATTGGCATACTCTAATTTATAACATTAACGTTTAAATTATCATCTACTCTTATAATGTTGTAAAAATATCTATTTGGTTAGTTATATTTAATATTTTTAATAAAATAATAATAAAAAAACAAGAGTAAGATCTAAGCAAATAAGTTAATTATATTACTCTTGGAATATCAATTATTTTTTACTATGTTGGATATACAGTCGATAATAAAATACTCCCTCAATCCAAAAATAATTAAATGGTCTGACTTTACACACAATTGTAAGTAATTTGAAATTTAAAATTTAAATTAATGATAAATAACCAAATTTGCCGCTATTAATATTTGAATTAACTTTACCGTAATAAGTAGGAAGGGATAATAATGATAGTTTATTTTATTTTGCTATAATTGTATGTTTCGTGAAATATAGATATCTAATTATATTTCGATATTTTAATTTAAAATATAGATGTCTAATTATATTTAAATGTTTTAATTTAAAAATATAAATAATTATTTGTTACTGCAGTGAGCAATACTCTAGCGATACAAAAATCATGCGCAGAAAATTAAGTTAAAAACTGTATAAATATTAGATATAGTATTTTCCAATGATGTTATCGGATAAAGTTTAATTGATCTCAACCTTTTTAGTTTAATAAGACGAATGCTCTCTCTCTCTCTCTCTCTCTCTCTTTCTGTCTCTCTGGTCACTGTCGGCCACGCAATGACCAACTGTCCCTGTAATTGAATAGGTCTCCACCGTAAATAATTACAAAAATAAGCGCCCATAGAGTGCTACCAAATTATGAGGCCATTTATGGCCTTCACCAAAATCTCACCTTCTCTTATTCAATTCCCACTCTCTACTTCTCTCTCCTCTTTCTTCTCATGCCCAAGCTGCTCTTCCTCTCTCTATCGTCGCTACTCCTGTAAGTTCCATACACACGCATATATATATGTATATGTCATTGTGTTTGTTCTTATACTGTTATTATGCCTGTGGTATTGAAATTGTGCTTGTGATTCTGTTGTTATCTGTTGAGTTGGAGCTTGTGTTTTCTTTTTATTGGTTGGGGAAAATAATTTGTATTGGTAAAAAATTTTAGAAACTGGATTGATTTCTCAAATTTACTTTTGTAGCATGTGCTAACACGCTTTTAATTGGAATTGGGGATCAGAAAATGATGTAGGCACCGACAATCATAAGCATACTGTTTATTCACTTGTAGGTGGTCATATCTCGTGCATTGATGCTATTTTTAAGCGGGTAAAAAAAATGTATAAGATGTTGCCACATAATTGTACACTTTCCGTAAATGATTGTCGGTACGTGTGTCGTTGCTCTTGTGGGTTTTAGTTTTCTGATTGTAGACGTTGCTCTGGACTTTGTAGCAATTGAACCATAAGGTAGTTAATTCTGTTCTGTGATCAATGGTCCAAAAGGTGAGGGTAGTGGTTACAATCAGAAATTTTTTCATGGATTAGTTATTTCTGTTATGTGATCCTACGGTCCAGAACTTTACTGTAATGGCTACAATCATAAATTGGATCATGGGTATTTACTTATAATGTGATCCAAGTTGTGGTGGTCTGAAAATTAATTGTAGTAGCTAATATGAAAATAGATTGTAGTACCCACTTCCTTCTTTTTACTATCTAACCGACATTGTTTACTTGATTCTGTTCCTAGATTATACTTACAATTGACCTTTGATTATCCGTTTCTAATTAATTTTTTTTCAATTCTAATCAGCTTTTGATCGTAGCACATTCATGGAGGTGTTCAAAGCAGTAGCCAGACAGGGCTCTGCATCGTGCGACAGCATAGCTATAAGGGCTGATCAGAAGAGCTACAGCTATGCTCAACTGATTTCCTCTGCTTCGAGGATATCAAAGCTATTACGCGGTGCCGGACTAAAAACTGTAAGTTAAGACTTGATTACCTTTATTTTCCCTAATAATGATTAATTTGCATGCAACTCTATGTGATGTCCAGGGAAGCAAAGAGAGGCTACTGGATTGACGTATGATTATTTTCCATTGCTGACCATTAGTACAAAAGGTTCTCTCTGGAAATTATGCTACAAAATGATTTTTGTTTTTCTTTTAGGCTGATGGGACTTCAGATAACGGCTATCTTGGTGGAGCTCGGATAGGTATCGTGGCAAAGCCTTCTGCTGAGTTTGTTGCTGGAGTATTAGGGACTTGGTTTAGTGGAGGTGTTGCTGTGCCACTTGCTCTCAGCTATCCAGAAGCTGAACTGTTACACGTGATAAATGACTCGGTTAGATTTTTTCTTTCTTTCTTACTTCTCTAAGAAATCTTAAGTAAAAAGGTTATTTAGTGTTTCTAATTATTATATTTGATGTGAAAGGGGATAATATGATGACTTTTCTTATTGCGACTCTGTGGCTGAATTTATATCCAGGCTATGTCAAACTCTTTTCTGTTGTTTGTTTGTGTTGTATTCCTAGGATGTCTTGATGATCTTGAGCACGGAGGATCATTCCGAGATTATGCAAAGTGTTGCTGCTAAAAGTGCTTCTCAATTTTGTCTGATTACTCCAGTACCTAGTATAACTTCTGAGCCTAGAGAAACTGAAGTAGCTGAAAACATTGAGGAAATCTCTGATTCAAATAAAATACAAGGTGTTTTTCTTTGGTAATAATTAAGTCTGTTTGTAGTAGCCTTGTATCCTGATTAGTAGAGCGTAATGGCATTATTTTTCTCATCAAACTTGGGGTTGTGCAGGAGAAGACCCTGCTCTGTTTGTATATACAAGTGGTACAACTGGTAAACCTAAAGGAGTTGTTCATACACACCAAGGCATATTAGCTCAGGTACTTGCTAGACTGCACAAAATTGGCATTTTTGTGTGATGTTTTTCAATACTTTTGCAATATTTAAACGCTATATTAAATTCCTATGCTTTATTTATTCATTCATAACTTCTTGCCTAATGCTCAAGGGCAAATGTTATATTATTATGTTGAAAATGCTCGCATGCTTGGAGCTACTTGAGTGTCTTTGGCTTTTTATTACAGAGGCAACTGATACATGATCTGCTTGTAAGATTGGCCTAAATTCCCATAATTCAGAAAAAAGAAAGATTAAAATTCACATGTGCAATTTAATCTCTTCTCAAAACCGTCATATTTTTCTAAGAGATGTTTGCATAAGTAGGAAACTTCTTTATTTTTGAAATTATGGACCAGCAGTTGATATCAGCCGCTAACTAAAATTGTTTATGGCTCTTGTCAGGCCCAAATGTTGAAGAATGCTTGGGGGTATACATCTGCTGATCAGTTTCTGCACTGTCTTCCGCTGCATCATATCCTCACATGCTTTTCAGCTCCTTTCATGTGATTGATATTTATCTGGCTTGATTTTTAAAATACGGGTCAACTATTTTGGTTGTGCGCGTCTGAAAAGTATAGGCTGTTTGGTTTATCCTTAATTGGTCTGCCTACATGTTCATGGACTTTTCAATGCTTTGATTGCCCCTCTATATGCAGGTTCTACGGTAATTGATTCTATTTCACTTCATATTTTAGCGAGAAAGTATTTCACAAAGTTTTAATTGCTTTAAGCTGCTAAGCTATACCACCTTGAATTTGAATTCTCTTCTGTTGCTACAAAAATTGATCTGAATGTATGTATTCCCTCTGTTGAAGGTTGAATTCATTCCAAAATTTAGTGTCAGAGGAATTTGGCAGAGATGGCGTGAATCATATCCGACTGATGGGACTAAAGCAGATGATGCTATTACTGTGTTTACTGGTGTAAGTAAAATTTGCAAACATTAAAAAACATTTTTTTTTTTTTTAGCAAATGGTCTAATTATCTGTTATTTGCTCCTTATTTCCCCTCTATTTAACCTTCCACTGTTATACTGCGTTGAATAATATAGGCAGATGGACACATGACAGTTAGCTAAGTATAATATACTGATACATTGTCTGGTGCCCAACCAGAAAAGAATTTTTTTACAATTTCAGAAAATATTTCTTTTTTAAATGCTTCTTTTAATATATTTACAAGCTGTAAATATAGCATAAAGTCTGTTGGGGCCAAATACTATGATCTCATATGGATGTTGTAACGTGATTGTTGGAACTAATAATATGTAGGTTCCAACAATGTATTCTCGACTGATACAAGGTTATGATGCAATGGATTCAGAATTACAGGAGATTTCTGCCTCAGCTGCGAGTAAACTGCGTCTCATGGTAATTAACTAGCTGCTCCTCTCAATTGAATACCCCCTGAAGTCTTTCTTGATGCATTAGCAAATATTTTGTTTTGGCATGAGTTCATATTCTTATATTTAGTTGTTTCTAATGTTTTTGTGCTCCTTTTTCCAATACCTGAGCTTAAAAACATACTTGGTTTTCGTTATTTCAGATGTCAGGCTCCTCTGCGCTACCATATCCTGTAATGCAACGGTGGGAAATCATGACCGGCCATCGCCTTTTGGAACGATATGGAATGACTGAGGTGTGTACTTCTACTAAAGCTTTATTTTGTAAGAGATACCCTACAGTAATTGCTTGTACATTTACTTTTGTAGTTTGTCATGGCAATATCTAATCCATTAGAAGGTGAAAGAAAAGGAGGCACTGTTGGCAAACCATTTCCAGGTGTAGAGGTTAGTAACTTTTTAAAGTTAATTCAACCACTAGCAAGATATCAATTTATATTGGCACGGTGCTGAAGAAGGTTTTGATTGTAGCAAACTTTCAAAATAGTCTTCATATTGCCCTTTTTGTTTTTCAGCAAGATAATAGTTCAGATCAAAATATAGTGTTTTCCATATAGCAATTTGCTTGATGTTATGGTAGGCCAAGATACTGGCTGAAGATGGGAGCAGTGATGAAGGGGTTGGAGAACTTTGCATTAAAAGCCCTTCTCTGTTCAAGGAATATTGGAAACTTCCTGGGGTACTTATGGTCTTTACGCTATATCTCCTGTGCATCTTTATTCTGTAAAGATTAAAATAACTTTCTTATGCATTTTCGTCCTCTTCTCGTCCTCGATCTCTTTGATGTTTTATTGACTTCCTTGAGGCTCATAATTTATTTGAAAAGAAGATGAGATCTTTTAAAGCAAAATATCTTCTTATAGTGCATTTGCAACCACTTATAGGTGACAAAGGAGTCATTCACAGAGGATGGGTTTTTCAAAACTGGGGACGCAGTTAAAGTGGACGAAGATGGATACTACGTCATATTAGGGCGTGAGTTTCCCCTTTTCTCCAATTCTGTTATGAATTTTGGCTGAGCTTTGCCTATCCCTTCAGCTTCAGTGGAGTAAAAGAGTGTTTCAAATTTTGGACTTTTTATGCATTTCAAAAATTAGAGCACTTTGTTAACATTTCGCCCCTTGTGACCATCTTCATTAGTTTGCACTTCTGAACTTGATGTTTTGTTGCAATACAATTTTGAATTGCCACTCCTTTTTCGTCAAATCACAGCAACAGGGTGGAAAGGTTAACCCGTAACGAAGTGTATTTTACTCGTTTGGCTTGACAGCTTTAAACAATTATTCAATATGGTTTTGTAACTAATATCTTTGCTCACCAATGGGTATAATTAATCCTTGTGATTTTAGTGTTCTCTGTGCAGTCTTCAGTGAGAGCTATTACAAAATATAGATGGTATATGCGTTACAATAACATTCGCAGTAGGCAATACCTGTGATAAATTTGTTAATCGAGGATTGGCGCCATTCTTCGTAATTAGGTGTATTTTGCGTACTTCTGTTTTTCTGCCGAGGCACTGCCTGATTGTCCTCCGTGGCAAGTTTGGATGGCAGTGAGTATTTAGAATTTTGTAGCATTATAATATCTCATTACATTAGTACTTCTCATATCCGCGTCTCTGCTTCCCAGTACCGGGTTCAGCTGCTTATCTTGTCTGAATTTTGTCGCCAAATGTTATTGTTCAGGTACTAGTGCTGATATAATGAAAGTTGGTGGATACAAGTTATCAGCACTAGAAATTGAATCTGTTCTTTTAGAGGTAACTCTTTTATTTTCGTTGTACAAGTCATCTTGTTTCTGAAACTGTCCTTTCTTGTAGAAGCCGATGGCACCTAATCGATTTCCTTTTCCTTCAGCATCCTGCTGTTTCAGAGTGCTGTGTGTTGGGCTTACCTGAGAAGGATTACGGTGAAGCAGTGTGTGTAATAATCGTACCAAAATCAGAGATACAGAAGAGACAAGCTGAAGAATTAAAACCTGCTCTCACTCTGGAAGAACTTTGTACTTGGGCTAAAGAAAAACTAGCGCCATACAAGGTATCCCAATGCCCATCTCATGTTTTCTTTTGCTTGGGTTATAAGACCTACAAATCCCTTTCGTTTGCTTGAAGTTTTCTAGTCTTTTGGTGCTCTGTACAGTTATACAGTTGCACTCATATCTATTCTAATTGCCATCGAGTGTTTTTAAGTCTTTTATTTCTTTGAACACTGGAAACTAATGTTCGTGACTACGGCTTCTCTTGTCAGCTACCAACCAGATTGTTCCTATGGGAGACTCTGCCTCGTAATGCTATGGGAAAGGTGTAATATTCTGCCATCTCGTTTTGCAGTAGATTTTCCTTTTCTGTGGAAGACTAGAGTGAAGGTTAACACATTCCGATAATTTATTTCTTGTCACAGGTGAACAAAAAAGAATTGAAGAAAACACTTGCTGCTTCAGGACATTAAGATCTTTAGGGTTGAGATTTGGGAATTTTGGGACGAAATCAGTAGACTCGGTATTGAAAGTTATTTCGTTGGAAGCCCCAAAGTACTCTAGCAAAATAAGCATTCAATTAAATTGTATTAGTAAATTTTGGAAAAGATGTTTGGCACAGTGATCCCGTAAATTATGAATAATAGGTTCTGATTTTTCCGGTTGTCTATATAAGCTAAGTTTGAACATTGACAACATGTTAGTCGTCACAGATGAGAAATCTATCATGATTTATTCAATTTACCAACACATGGTTCTCGAAACTAAGAATTGCTTCTTGCCTCGGAACTTTACGTGCCTCCCAACAATGGGCAAAATTGAAGAAACTAATCCATCCAAATGAAAAAAAGCAAATCCTTTTCCCTTTTGGGAAAGCGAGAGCAAACTGTTTCTCTTTCTGCAAGTAAAAGAGCAAATCGTCTACAAAGCACCTGCATAACTAGTCTTTGACTAATGATTCACTTGTGCACTTGACGGAGTCTGGTGATTCCAGTATAGGAGCTAATACCAAATTTAGACAGTCGGAAAAGCCTAAGAAATCTAACTAGTTTCGGAACACACCACGGTAGTCACCAATCACAAGCATTATGCAATAACTAAATACATGCACAAGGAAGAAAGCTAACCGAACCACTACTGTAAAGGCGCATCATACCATGGTTTGAAAAGAGAAAAAAAATTCGAACTCCAACCACTTTGTAGCATATAGCAGACATTTGAAATTTCACCATAAAATTAACAAGTCCTCCAATACGCATCCTTAAATTTCATAATTCATGCCACGTCAAAACAACATCAACAAGGCCATTATTTTAAGCGATATAGTGCTCGATAGAGGAAGCTTAACAAATGTTTGGCCAAACATAAAACATAAAAAAGGGAAATAACTTTTCAGATGAGAGGACTGGGGAATAGAAGGCCTTCAGAGAGCCTTAAGAATGTCATCGGCACTGGAAACAGTGAATTCGCCACCAGACTCAATGTTTGCAGCCTTCACCTTGAGATCATCAACCAACAATGCAAACCTACGAGAGCGAATTCCGAGACCTTTCTCTGAAAGGTCCAGCTCAAGGCCCAGAGCTTTGGTGTAATTGGCTGAACCATCTGCGAGGAACTTCACATGCTTGTTCTCAGGGTAGGTCTGTGCCCATGCCTTCATCACAAATGGGTCATTCACTGAAATTCAACACACACAAACCACATTCAGTTACTAAGCACACTGAGAATCATGTTATTCGAAGAGACTACACAGAATTCTATTGAATTTTCCACAAAAATAAGAAAACACAGAGTTTAACTGTATACCACTCAGACACAAGATTTCATCAACACCCTTTGACTTCAGCTCCTCAGCTTTCTCAATGAAACCTGGCACATGTTTCATGCTGTCCTCCAAAAGAAATGAGAAATCAAAACCCACAACAATTGATACAAACAAATAGAGCATCAACAAACAGTTTGCATTTAGGCATGGCAAATCCTCAAACATAAAAGCAAATCCAAAAACAAAGAAAATTGTGCAATATAATGTCATTGAGGATCACAATAAATCGAGAGTTATCACCCAAACAACTCCACCAGGGGAATCCATGGGCTAACAAAACCAACTAATACAACTTTTTAGTGTTTTGCTTCTAAATGTACGGATAAACAACATCCAAAACACATAAATGTCAAACGTTAAAAAAAAAACACAGAGAGAGAAAAAACAGTAGAGTCATAATTCACCATACAATTCTGCACAAACGGTATCAAATTAGGATTGACAATGAAATAACAAGATCAAGTGTGGATCTGTTGAAGGTTTACCTCCAGGAAACCTGTGACCCTAAACAGAAAAGCTTTTAAGCTGGTTTTTTTTTTTTCTGATATAATATGCTTAGAAGATTTAAGTTGGATAAGCTTTTTACAACCAAACAAGCGTGTTATATCCATTTCCATCAATTGAAAATGCAAAGTATCCCCATCAATTAAATTTCGGGGAAATTTGAACAGTTCCCAAAATCACAAATCACAAAGATAAATAACTGCTAAGCATTGTTTCCTCTACCCGAGTAATAATTATCTCAACAAAACAATAGAATTTACACCATGTGCTTCTTCGGCTAAAACCTTTTTATTTAAATGAATAAAAGCCAAACAATCACAGCTTCAGCCTCAGCCTCATTTTAGAGTTATGAGGTTATATTGTTTAAAAGTTTGGGGTTTAATTTAGATCAACTGGCGTGGCTTAATAAAAAAAACTATATCTTGAAAGCTGAAAACAGTTTATGAGGTAAAGTAAATAATAAGCAGAGATTAAAGGCCAAACAGGCCCTAGGTCTACGCAATAGCACAAGGCGAAAATGGAAAGCGATTATTCTATATATACTATATTATATCTAAACCCTATTTTGTTTTGTTGTGAAGCCCCCAAATTTTTGCATTATCAAACTTATCCTTCTAATTCAGAATAATTACAATTTTAATTGATAAATAAAAAAAAATCAAAACAAATGAGCAATTTTGCAAAATAATCGTACCCCACCACTCCACACCTCCGTCGCCCATTATTTCTAGCATACAAAATGTGGGTGCCAGGTTGCTAGTATATGATATATGTATACCTGCAAGTGGGGGTGAAAGCGCCGGGGACGGCGAAGATGATGACCTTCTTGCCGGCGGCGAGGGAGTGCACCGCCACCGTCTGCAGCTGATCCGCTTCATCAACGTAAGCCAAGCTCCCGTCGGGGATGACGTCACCAACTGCTATCGGAGCCATCTACCCCTTCTCCTTCA
>MKEJ01004333.1:0-10460 GCA_001753735.1 Embelia ribes
GATTTGCCATTAAAAATTATTTAAACGTTCTTTTGACTTAAAATTGTTGAGTCATAACATTTATACTTATTATCCAAGTCTTATCTGTACTTATGATAATTGAAAGAAAGCACATCTGACTGAAATTCTGAATAGTAGCAACATATTCTCTGTATTGACTTAGAAAATGTTACATCATACATAGACTTTACATGTGCTACGGTGCTTTTAAAATTTGGGGCCTTATATCCTATCTGTTGGCCAGAAGAGGGAGATAGTGCATTGTTGGGTCCGAATTTGGTTCGGGAGACAACTAAGAATGTACAACTGATAAAGCAAATGGCGAGGAGTAGACAAAAGAGTTAATGCGGATAATCAGAGATGACCTTTGGAGTTCAAGGTTGGAGATCACATTTTTCTAAAATTTTCCCCTAAAAAGGGTTTTATGCATTTCGAGAAGAAAGGTCAACTTTCCCTTTGTTTCATCAGTCCATTCTTAATCCTTGATAAAGTCGGGGAGGTAACATATCATTTGGCCTTGCCACTACATTTTTTGAGCATTCATCTCATATTCCACGTCTCTATGCTTTGGAAATACTTTTGGGATTCCTTTGATGTTCTTAACTTTGATGATCTACACGTGGAAGAAGACGTGTCTTATAAGCTTCTACCTATTTGTATCTTAGATTTGAAAGAGAAAACACTTCAATGTTGAAGCATTCATTTGTTGAAAATACTTTGGAAGCATTATAAAAGTAAGGAGGCAACTTGGGAGTGAGAGGAAGAGATGTGTGCTAAATATTTAAACTTGTTCTCAAATCTTGGTATGTTTAATTTTCATAGTATACGCTAATTCCTGAGACAAAATTTTCTAACGAGGGGAGGATTTGACGTCCTAGAAATTTGTATAAATTTTTGCAAATATATGTAATATTATTAATTACGTCATTGCATTCGTAGTCGTCGTTATATCTCTTGTTGTTGTAGTATCTCAGTTATGTAGACATTATGCACATCATAGTCATGGATTATGATTCATTATAGTAGTTATTGTATATCTTTCATGGTTGTTGTATATCTTTCGTGGTTGTTGGATTTTGTTAGTAGAGGCTTCAAGGATCGTTTGGGGTGTTTGTGTCAGGGTTCGTCAGTAATCGCATTAAGCCGCGTAGAATCAGTTTTAGGTCTAATAGCATTCTAAAACCTAGAAAACACTGTTATTAGTGTCTAGGAATGATTATGAGTGTTTTTGAAAGTTATTAACCAAAAATATGGCTTGGGTGATATCAGATTCCCTAGGTTCGATCGATCCAATTAGCTTTTAGATCGATCCAAAATGGGGAACCGATCGATCCAACTAATCAATTTTGGATTATAATGTGTTGATGCCGACACTTATTCCTAACTTTTTCTATTATACAAACCACAAAATAAAGAGAGAATAGGATAAGTCTAAAACACTTATTCTTCATCGTTGGCTTGTTGATCGTAATCTATTCAATCCCCGGGACACAAACATACATATTTTGAATCCTTGTCTCGGTGGGAACACTTTGACATAAGTATCCATAATATCTTCTCATTTGTTATGCCTCATTTTGCATTCCATTTTGGCTTGTGAAAATAAATTAGTACAATTTCTTCTTGATGTCTAGTAGAACATCATTTTGTCTAGGTTCGAGTTCATCCGAAGCTCATTGCTAGATCATTCTCGAGGTGCAAAGAGAGGGCTTTTAGGGGGAAAATTTCGTAAATCATTCGGAGGCTTTTAGAGGTTTTATAAATATAGGTAGATTGCAAATAGCACGCTAAATATCGAGAGTATGTGTGTATTGACATGTATTTACATGTCTTTATTTTTGCGTTTGGTTTCATTGATTACATAATGATTTATTATTGATAAATCTTATTCATAATATCTTTTAGCATATTTATTGTTCAATTTTATGGCCTTATTTTTGTTGGATATTTTGTAGCATTTATATTATTTTATCAATATTATCATAACATCTTCGTAGCATTGATAATGTACATCAATTTTATCGTAGCATCTTTATAGCATTGATAATATACATCAATATCATCGTAGGATTTCTTGTAGTATATGTCGTGGCATAAACCATAAACGTGACATTGTATTGTTTTATAGTATCGGGGTAGATTTATATTCATGATATTCATAGAATTTCAAAACTTTCATAAAAATACAACATTGTATTTATTCGTGGAAAATTAATAGTTTCATGGAAATAAAGGCATGTTTATCGTGGAAATAAAAGCATTGCCATTCGTAGAAATTGAAAAGCATGAATATCATAAATACATTATATTGTTGTCATGTATCATAAATACATCATATCATTAGCATTAATAGGCATGCTTATCGTTGTCATTTATCGTTGTATCATAATACAAGTATCGCCTTTTACCAAAAGTAAAATTCGTGAATTTTACCCTTCAGGGACTGTAGATAAGCTTGGGGATATACACCTCTACCGTGAGGCCGGGAAACCTAGGAGAAACCTTCAATTAGTCTAGGTGTTAGTGCACCTTAAAGTCGAGCCTATGATTTACGTCGCACAAGATGTATTGATTGTAGTTGGGACATTCGTAGTTTGCCCCCAAAACCTTCATAGAGATATTAATCCCACTTTCTACTTGAGTCTTAGTTCGTTGTTATAGTTTGTAGCATTCGTAGACATGCGTGGCATTACATTGTTCCCTCATGACCTTCGTTGATAGTATGTTTCATTCTTTTTGCATGAGCGTGAAAATATTTACATTTATAGTATTTGTAGCATTTTTAGTATTGTAGATATTTGTAGCATTACATTGTACATTCATGAATATCGTTTATAGTATGTTATTACTCTTTATACAAAAGCATGGAACTACTTCCACTCGTGGCATTCGTAGTTCTTTCATGACTTCATTCATGATTATTAGTTAATATTATGTACTTCGTTCAATGCATAAGTATGTACATAATTTATGTATGTTAGCATGTACATATATATCGAGACTACATAATCTCATATTTAAGTTATTGATTGGCCATCTAACCCATATTTTCTTTTTGTACATTACCATATCAATCTGTTTTGTTAGCATTGAGGCTTGCATTGATCATTCTTAGGCACGGACATATATGATGGCATCTTTTATACTTTATAGTTTGGCCTCTATTCTATATATGTATATTTTGTTATTAGAGATCATAGTCGAGATGTGTATGTATATATTATTTTTGTTGAGCAATTAGTTTGAATATAGTATTGGCATTGGCCTTCCTATTTCCTTTTAGCATAGTATCATTATGTAAATAAGGTCGGGGATTGCTATAGATATTGTAAGATGTGATATATGTATATATTCAGGTTTTGATGTCTGTCAGGCTCTTGGGTATGTGGCATAGATGATGTTATGTCTATTTTTATATTAGTTGCACTTTGTAGCATTATGCATTTGTTTCCTTTTAGTTCATTTATTTTATTATATACTCGCATCCCCAAGTTTATGGTAATTTGGAGCTTGACAAAGACTGCCATGAAATCACAATAAATTGTCATAAAAGGGTTGCCAACTTATAGAAGTAGAAGGAACCTCTTAAACCAAACAGCCTCTTACACAAAACTGCGAGAGCAAGCCATGAACTATGTCCGAACATTAGACAAAGCTATTAAAGTTTGCTTCTTTCTAATACTAATTGTAACGTCCCAAAAATTGTAAATGAATTTTTTGCTTTTATAATAATATTATTCATGACATTATAATATTATTATTGTACATTATGTCATGGACATGGCGTGGTGATTTGTATGAAGTTTCATGGCATGGTAGTGGTCTTGAGATGCATGTGATAGTAGCATAGGGTTTGGTGTTTAAAAGTGTAGTTTGGAGTTGTGTTGTAGTTGTTAAGACTTAGTCGTTATTTAAATATTTATTCATATCTGATGCATGTAACAAGGGTTGGTGCCACCAGACCAAGTGTTCCAGGGTTCCCTTTTTTAGACGAAATTTAGAGAGTTTTTTAAGTATCTATCCTATTTCCGATGGGTGCTTACTGTTGGACATCCAACTCAGGGTCGTTGGACTTGCCTTCGGACACCTCAATATGAGAAAAAGTTCTTTCGACTATATATTACATTAAGCTGTCAAAAAGGTCACTTTTCCCCTTGACTACAAAATAGAGAGGGGGAGAAAGTAAAGGATGGTTAATTTAGTCGTCAATCTTCTTGTCCTTGAGTCATCTAGCTCAAGTGTTTGTCCGTTGATAAAAAGTTGATATTTGTGATCCTTAGATCAAGGCCCATGTTTTGAAGTAAGTCTTGACTTTTCTCTTGTTCATTTGCGATGTCTCATTTTTTGTGTCTTTCGAGTATGTCGAAATAAATTAATTTATCGTGTTCTTCATCTCGTGTAGATTATTTTCTTGTCTATGTATGTTGCAATCCATGTTGTATAGCTAGATCGAACCACGGAATTAAGTGGTGGTGATTTGGGGCTTTTTCGTGTAAAGTCTTGAGAGGTCTTCTAAGCAGGTTTGAGGTACAAGTAGATTACAGAATAACAATATAAGCTCGATTATTTGTGTTTGCCTCAACATATATATCATGTATGGGGTTTCATGTTTAATTCCATGCCTTAAATATTTTATTCTGTCATTATTGTTTTAATTGCAAAATATGAAGCATGTATAGGTATAGAATATGAATCATATTGATATATGTATCATATAAGCATTTGTAGGTAAGGCAAATTATGATGGCATTCATAAGCAGAGTTTTGACAAAATGTTTTAATGTGGATATTTTAAAGCGAAATTTAAAAGTGTTGTTTTAATGCAATGGTGATGTTTTAAATGCTAAGATTTAAATGTGATGATGAAGTTTAAATGTGGAGTAAATGCAAAGATAAATGCAATGTTTTAATGGGAACTAAAGCAGTCGTTTTTAAAAGAGATGTTGTTTAAATGCGGAGAATTGAAAATATAAAGGTTTTAAAGTGATATTTTTACAAATAAAGCATTGTGTTGCATTGGGAAGGGATTGAGTTTTTTCCCTTTCTTTTCGATAACAAGAATCGACCTTTATATGTGAAGGAAATTAAGGAGAAGACCTGGTGGCTTATCGTGAGAACCGAAAAATTTGCACAATGAGCATCTTGACAGTTCAGTATGTTAGTAGCAGACGTGAGTCGGGCCTATGATCGTCATCACACCAGAAGTACATCGGATTTTAGGAAAGGGCACATGGAGTATCTCTCAACTTTTACAAATACAATGAGATGCTAGTCCCACCTTTAATTGAGTCGTGTTAGGTTCCAGAGTCGTGAAGTGTATGAGTTGTATTACATAATATTGCATTGCATTCATACTTATTGTCATTGTTCATATACACATTCGATGCATCATATAACATCTCATTTATTAAGTTATTTAGTAATCTAATTCATATATTCTTTTGTGCATATATCTTCTAGCATATTATTATTGTAGGTGTGGAAACGAGAGATAGACATCTTTGAGGTGCTTGAATGCGCTATATATAAATATTTTTTTGCAGATATATACTTGTAGTTTTATTTTGCAGTGTAGCCTATTATGACTTGATGAATCTTATTTAGGTCTAGTGAAGTTATATTATTGTATTACACTTTATTGTTTTCTTAAGTAGCTTTATGATGTATTATACTTCTCGGGCTAGAATAAGATGGAATATGTATTATTTTGAGACAAGCGTGTAACTTGCATTGGTTTATGTAAATAAGGATGTTACTTTTGTTGTTGATATTATTATTATAGACAGGCTATATGTATACATATTTATACATTTTATATGAGGCAGATTATATATATAAATGATGCGAATGTTGTAGTGTATTGTAGCAAGGATTGGTGATGTAGATGTTTTATTTTCCTTTTCTTTTCCTTTCCCTTATTATTATATTTTTCTTTTAAAAAGGGAAAATACTCATTCACTATTTTTTCTTGGGAATTTGGAGCATGATACTAATAATGACACTTCCATTAAGTGAGAAAGTATATCTAAACATGGGCTTGCATCATCAACTTCACTACCATAGTTAGAATCACTATAGTCAACTTAGTCTAATTGTCTTACAACACATGCAATCCACAATTCCTTTAAGTTATCTAAAATACTTATAACATTCTCATGCTGGACAAATTAAAAGTTTGACTGAAATCAGCTAACTAGGCAAACTACATAACAAATATCAGGCTGAATACACAACATTGCGTACATCAAGCTATCAATGGCATTAGTAAGGGGGAAAAGAGCCATTTGCTCGTTCTCTTAAAGAGTCTTGGAACACATGTCAAGGTTAAGGCTTTCTTTCATCATTACTAGAATATCAATAAGTTTGAAATTGTGCATCTACAACCACTCAAAGATCTNNTATGTAGTTCTCGACCACTTGGAATATCATCAACGTATAATGACATGATCAAGAACTTATCCTTGGACCATTTAAAACATACACAGCGATTTCTTACAATCATCATCAAGCCAAAGGAAAAAATTGGCTATATGAAATTGCACATACCAAGATGTAATGATTAACCACTAAGGAAGACTTAGATCTGTCAATAGATTAGATAACATTGCATTTGACTTTAAAAATCACTTGTTTGCAATGGTCTTATGCCTAAGTAGAAGATCAACTAAGTCACATACCTTATTAACCTTAATAGACTCCAATTTATCATTTGTTACTTTATTCACTCATTGCTAGTAGTAGATGAGAAAGTCTCCTTATGATTTAGTCCCATCATCATCATGCAAACAAAATGTGAATACTTCCCATCAATATCAAATCAATGAGAGTAAATTGATCCTCATTTACTTCTAAGAACTTCTGTGACTAAAGAATTTGCATCCATTGGACATATCCCACTGGAAAAAATGGTGCTCCCACTATTCCATTAAGATTGTGAATTACTTCCTCATTCTAAAATAATGAATATGGTACAATTAAATGGGAATCATCTAACTCATAGAGATCCATATCTCTATTCACCTTTCCTCTAATAGAAAATCCTTCTTAAGTGCACTATATTTCGTGACTCAATATTAGTCACACTCTCATCAGTTGTTCACAAAAAATATATAATTCTTAGAATGCTCAAAATAGCAGGTGAAAGGCTAAAGTTTTCATGTATACAAAAAGAATTGAATACATAAGCTACCAAACCCTTAGGTCACAAATTGCCTAAGGCCGACCTTTTTGCCTATCCATTGCTCATAAGAGGTAGATGGGATTGACTTAAAAATAACATAATTAAGAATATAGGCAGCAATCAATGAATCATCATCTCAATATGAAATTGAAAAACATTTGTTATCATTAACATAATCATGCTTAATAACGTACACTTATGTCTTACCGCAACCACTATTATGATGTGGTGTCACTAGAATGGTCAACTATTAGACTACCCCTATTTTATCACAAAGTTCCTTGAACTGTTATTATAGATACTCGTAGTCCTTTGCTAGTCCTAAGAGCCTTAATACTCTTATCAACCTGATTCTCAACCAAAAATACATTGTGTCTGAAGCAACTTAATGTATCAGACTTATGAAGGGAAATCATGCAGACATGACTAAAACACGTAAAGTTAACTAAAATGTAATAAAATAGTCATATTCATGAACCACCTAATGTCCAAGTGAATCCATAGCAAATAAATGGATGATCTTTTTGGCTTTGTGGAATGGTTTTATAGTTGCCTTGCCAGCAAGGCAATTTTTACAAGTGTGCAAGTTGACTTTAACGAGTAGGCCCAAATGGCCGTCTAAAGCTAAAATGAGTTATCCTATCTTGCCATACATGGCCTAATCTAGCATGCTATAGAATTGAATCGCATATAAGAAGATTTATAAGCAAAATATTGTAAGGTATTATTATTACAAGAATAGCCAATATGCAAAATCATTAAACCATCTGAAATATAGCCATTGCCAAAAGAAATTTTCCCAAGATAAATACCGACATCTTGGCTTTCAAATAAATGACACAGCCTGATAAGTTAATAACTAAAAAAATGATCTTCGGATAAATCTCATAAGCATAAAGTACATCATGAAGAAGAATGGTGCCATCACTATAAATGTCAAGCATGTAGTTTCCAATGCCAAATGCATTGGTGCTAGACTTGTTCCTCATGTAAACTTTTTTACTTTTTGCTAAAACCATTTGGAACACCATAAATCTTAATATATTCCTCTATATGGTTTGTTGTCCCAAAACAATTACAAACCATAAATGGGGAGAATAACTAACCAATGCTTGACTAAATAGAAGCATTCAATTCGAGAAAAGAAAAAAGTTACCATATTCAACTTAGTACAATTACGAGCAAAGTGTTTCATCTAACTCATAGTTATAGCAAATTAGCTTTGAGCCAACTCTCTTTCCTTCTTTACGCTTGGCAAGTATTTCGGGTTCAAATTTAGTATGATACTTCTTCCCATTATTGTATGTAGACCCAGTCTTACGTAGAGTAGATTTAGTTACAAAGGCAACGCTATTAGCCTTAGAAGCCACTAGGCGCTTCGCTTTTAGTAAAACTCGATGTCTAAAATCTTATAACATTGTTACATTCTCATTGAATGTCATGCTTTGTTGTATCTGCTACCAAAAACTAGATGTAAGAGACCAAGCTACAGACTTATCATGTTAGTTTTTAGTCTTAAAACTTGTCAAGCAATATTGAGCTCGCGAATCATAAATGACATAACGAATAAATGTTGATTCATTAAGTGGTTAGATTACTGCTTTTACTAATAAAAAATCGCATGGTCAATCCATGAAAAATTGCAAGAGAAGTTACTCCTACCTTCTTATAAACTTTGCAATAATGTTCGTACTTACGAATAAGATCATTTCTTATATTTGCCAACATAATATAGCATGCACTATAATACTTATTATTCCTCCCTTAAAAGATTTCAAAATCTCTCAGTATTGAGAACTGTAGCTAGCCTTAAGTGCTAATATCACTTAGTTAAGAGTTTTTGATCATGCAATATGTATTGGATCGTAAGGTGACATATCATACATACTCTTTGCCATCCAAAACAATCCAAATTTATTATTTCAATCACTATACCTTAGGAACCTTTAAGTTTAACTTGAGATGATGCACGATATTATGTATATGGAATATTAGCACAGCACATATCACAAAGAAAATTTTGCAGCATAAACACAATAAATGATGTAAATATCAACTAATTGCAAGATCAAAAATCCGTGAAGCTCACAATCATCTCCCACAAACTAGTTTAGATTTTCACCGTTTATTCCGGTTAATGCGCAAAATTCGGTTTTAAAGGGTGTAAAATTTATACTTCACTACTACCAATAAAATCTCACTCTGAATTAAGTAAATCTAGGCACACAACCCATTGATTTATTTTCTATAATAATTTGTATATTTGTAACGTCTCAGAATTTGCGTATGATTCTTTTTTCTCGAATTTAAATAATATTGTTAAGTGTTATAAGGGCATTTACATTTCTTTGCTATTGCATATAATGTATATTAGATATGTATTATGGTATCATAATTGCATATTGAACTTGTGACAAGTTGGAGAATACATGGTAATTAGTTTCGGGTTTAATGAACGTGTTTGTGAATGTCTTTCATAAGTGTTTTTGAGTGAAATGGGGACTCAGGGGAGTGTACCGGTACGCAACTCATTTATCTCCCAAACTCTTCTGGAAGCCAGCACACAGACTCAGTATTGGTACAGACTGTGTACCGGTACACCAAACTTGTGTACCGGCACACTCAGTAAGAAAAGTATGGGACTGGAACTTTATACACATTTTCCCAAGTTTATTTCCTATTTTTCCCCAACCAGCGAAGAGAAAGAGAGAGGGAGAGTGATGAATTAGAGCTCCCATTTTTCAAACCTTGATTTCACTTAGCTCTCGGGTTTGTCCATTCCAATAAAGTACATATTCTTGGTCCTTGGCACGTTTGTCTCTCATCTCGTTCATTCATTTTTTATGGGTCTCCATACCTTTTAGTACGTTGAAATAAGTTTGATTTTCTTGTTCCTAGCAATGAGTAGAACATCTTTATATCTAAGTGCTTGACGATTCACATTCATTTGTAGATCAAATTCGAGGCCCTAGAAGAAGAAATTTGGAGATTTTCCTTGACGAAGCTTGAGAAGCATTTCATTGGCGTTATAAGTACGAGTAAAATGTGAATAACAATTTAAGTTTGAGGGTGTATATGTATCGTCATGTGATTATATGTTTTGCTATGTATTGGGGGTTTTCAGATTGCTAAAATGGTTCATATTTGGTAAATTATATATGGAAATAATTATAGCATTTTATTGCTATTTTGGGGGTATGAATATTATGGTAATTTCATAGCATTCATGTTGTAGTATTTGCGTGGCATTAATATTTGTTTCCCCAATATTATTGTATTA
>MKEJ01004346.1:0-21782 GCA_001753735.1 Embelia ribes
AATTACTACAACTCTATTGATGGTATGTCCAATTTCATTTAAAGTTGTAAACGTTAAATTTATATTCCATAAGAAACCGATGATTTAATCTTCTGCATGTAAATCGTACTCTGCACAATTACCGATTATCAATTATTCTTAAATATTTTCATATATTTTTTCTAAAATTAAGGCCAAAGTTAAAAACAAATTAGCAAATCAAAAGTGAGACCCGCTATTGAGTCTTTAGTCAAAACTTAAAACAGATATTGGCCATTAGTCACCGAATACACGATTGTGGGTCGTTTTGCATTGCCTTCGGCTTGTTTTAATAATTCAATTTATGTAAATAAATGTATGCAACAGATCTTATCTATCATTATTTTGGGTAATATATTTAGTCATGTATAAATCATTAGTTTGTATAATAATTTGCATGTAGGGACCTAATATATTATTTATGTATGTATGTATCATTAATTAATATTACAAACATATGCCTAGTTTCTATAAAGTGTATACACATAAATATATAATATATTTAATTATTTATTTCATATGGGCATGGATATAAATGAATAAAACCATTCAAGAGCGGCTCGAGAGTAGCTCATTTATTATCTCTGCTCGAGCTTAGCTTATTTGATAAAAAAATCGAGTAAGAGCCGAATTTTAGAGTTCGTTTAGTGAAGAAACTGGGCTAGAACTAAGTAAAACTCGGCTCATTAGCTCGAGAGTTTGGCTCATTTATACACACACACACATACACATATATATATATTAGTTTAAGGCTACACAAGTTCACAACAATATGAAAAATTTTATTTTTCCGACATCGGTTGTACATGGAAGATTACCCTTTAAATATGATTTAGTATAAGTTTTAACTGTTACTAACTCTACTAAGAAAAATTTAGAACTAGAGCTAAATGGTTTAGGCTCGTGGAAAGCCAACTCGAGCTCAAGCTCGAGCTCGTGCTCGGTAATAAATATGGTGAGCCAAATCTAAGTAACACCAAGTTCGGCTCGACTCGTTTACACTCCTATATATGGATAACTTGGGTTGGGTATGAATATGGATACAAAGGTATGATCATCATGCAACTAACCAACCCGGTACCCAATGGTTAAGGCCGGGTATGGGTAACCACAGGTTAGGGCTGGGGTGGGGTGGGGTCGAGTAAAAGTTTTTAGGATTGGATCGAATCAGGTTATGGCCAACCCTACCAACTTCCTGTACTCACGTCCTTCTGAATGGAAGTGAATAATTAAGAGATTAGTGACGATTGGGTGAGCTGGACAAGGAATATGGGAGAGAAACAAACTGACAGTTATTGCACGAGGACAAATTATTTTTTTCTTGATGCTTTTTTGAAAAGCATATAAAAATATCTTATTAACACTGCCTACATATTTTAGAGAATATTCATTTTCCCATCCTTCATTTCTTTTTGCAATTTACTTTTGTCACAACCTTTCATTTATATCAGGTGCTGACTAAAAAATTACTAATATCTTCATTTTGCAGTTTCGAAGTTCCATCTAAGAGGCTCTCTTGCAATAGATGTTATTACGCAAAAGAAACATCAGTGGGAAACCATGTGGTTCTAATTTACATACGACTTACGTAATAGTCTCTTACATCAGTTATATGGAATCTTTTCAAGTTATCGATGGAGAGTTCTCAGTTCGGAGTAATAATTTCCGGCATCACTGTAAATCAATCTATGGGGAGTTTTGGTAAAAGTTGTACGTTTAGATTTGGTAGAAACGGTATGAACACAAGGCGATTAAAATAGTTGCTGATTTCATTACGAAACTGACAGCCCGTGATTTTATTGAATTGAACTTCTACTTGCAGTGAAGTGAGGATTAAAGGGGTGGAAACCATACAGGCAACCTTATCAGGAAAGAGCATTTTACTGCATAAGGAGATGCAACTAACTGCGATTCTGAGCTACCATGAAAACTATTAGACAATTTATACGATATGAAATTTGCTCTAGATAAAGAAACGATACATGCATGTTGAGAAAACATCCTTTAGTGGGCCTAAGTATGTAATAAATTTTCATCATAATGTATTTAATATATATTTATGAAGTGAAATTTCGGATAGTAGATTGGGACAAATAAGGGCCATTTTGGAAGAGGTATAGATCAAGAACAGAGGAAGGTCAAACCGTGACAAATCAAACAAACTACATGCAGAAAAACCATGCACGCTTTGCAAAAAATTAATTTAGGAGTCCAAACACCAATTGTATGAAATTAAATCAAGAGATTAAATTAGTTCACTAATTATGAGGAAAAAAAAATACTCTACAAATAATCGGTGGAATGTACGGGCTTCACCGTAGAGTTAATATAAGAAAAGGTAGACAAGATTTGTCGCATAAATTATTATTATAACAAGAGGCTTAGCTCAAAAACATCAGCAACTCGGTGACAAGTTGAATGATCCATACAGTTGAGTACGACAAAAGTAGGTTAGCTCTAAAAGATGCTACAATGTACAATAATTAATAAAATATAAGCCTCCAATAGGACCAAAATAGGCTTTCTTCCAATCTCCATGAAGAACAAAGTTCGATTTCTTCCAATCTCCATGAAGAAACCCGTCTCAATAATTAAGGAATAAGCTTCCAATGCGACTACTATATTTATAAATTGTTAAAACATAAGTTAGTAATTAGTGGTTAGTTGGTCGTGGTAGTGGTTGGAAGTTAGATGTATATGTTATATGTACGTAATTGAAAAGATCAGAAAGTAAAATAATAGAAATCATATTATCTCTCAATATTCACATAATTAATCCTTGTTACGAGATGACTTATCCTTTCTATGCCCACCAAGAATACGCGAAATCTGCAGACCTCTGCTGAAAGCCTGGTTGAAGAGCATACGAGTTTGGAATTCAGAAACGAATGGAAACCAAGCAAGGAAAGCAACTGGTGTGAACAGAAGCAAACCCATCACAATTTCATAGCCACGGGCAAGTGTTCGAACTGATGGCCAGAACCCAGCTCGGTGTACCATAGGCTTGCAAGCTTGAGCAATCTAGAAAACAAACAGAAATAAAAACGAACAGTCAGAATATGCATGAGCAGTTTGGCAAATTACTTGAATACATATGTAAACCAAAAAGCATTATACAGTTATACTTCCAGCACAAAACAGCAGTTCTGATGACATTTTGGTGCCAGGTTCTTGGCTAACCAGATAAAAACAATGAAACAAGTATGGAAAAGGTTAAAAAATGACAGCAATTTCTTGACGGAAACTTAAGTAGCAATAAAATATTAGGTGACATTTTCCACAGCTCGAGGGTCTAGCTACACTACAATTAGAGCATTGATTTATTATATAAAAATAACAAAAAAGATAACTTCATGTCTTAAATGGAAGATCCTTTTTAGTCCACAAACCTCTTTACCAAATTTAGTCGTAGCAAAAACACTATAGTTTCAAAATAACAAAAGTTGTAGTTATATTATTGTAATCAATTGAACCTGCCTAAAAAAAATTTATGTTGTAGACTTGTATGGGTCAATCCAAGCAAATAAAGTTCATCCAATCAAATACCAAGGTAGAAATCAGTATTGACTTTTAACTATGTTGACATAGAACATATTTTACTACCAAAAGCTACAGACTAAATATCCCACTTACCAGAAGCAAACCCCAACCGGAAGGCATGAATGCAAGTATGCACACTATGATATCCTGCATTGTCATATGCGGGAGCGCAATCAGAGTCACGAGGATGGCGATAAATGTAAGGAAAATCATTCCTTTTATTATTCGAAATATGAGCTGGAATTCTGCACTGAACTTCCGACGTCCCACAGAAACAGTCTGCAGATAAGAAAAGGGGGGAAGATTAGCCCGAATCTCGAAAATTGACAAACTAGATACAATCATACAAGGACATGCATGCTGGCGAAATGTATTGGAATTTTTTCCCCATGTTAAGAAGGTTTAAAAGGACTTGGCACATTACCTTCATAACGAACAATATCATAAAGATGACCAGCCACGATATGCCATATACCTGTAACACAAGAAAAAGGGTAGTAAACTGTCCAAATGGTTACCATTTCGGAAGGGCATACAGCACAAGAAATCTAGAACTCACCAGAAAACTTCTGGTATGCTTAGTGATGGTCAAGTGGTAAACAAGCCCATACTGATAAATAAAGAATCGCAAAGATAACAATATCTCAGCAGCAATGCCACGTTTCCCAGAATGATGAAGATGTTCTTGTTCCTGCTCCCACCAAGATTCCCAGCTCTTTTCTGGTGGTACACCAATACCCCCTCGGTTACTTATCCACTTATTCCAATCAGTCCAATCATCCACAATCTTCTGCCACTCAAAACCAGAAGGATTGAAGAGGAAGGGGGCAAAGAGCCACGTACCCACCATGAACCACATTGATATCGTTATTAATACGTAAGCCACTGCACCTCTGTATGTTTGACCAAAAATTTCATAGACAATTAGAAGAATCATTAGCTCGAGTCCCTTCACAAAGTGACTACGGGAGTAGAGGCGATAGTTCTCGGCAAACTTGGCATGAAACACAACAAAACCCCGACCAGTGGGTCTGTATTTTGCACCACCATGGAGTAAGGTCCTCCCATAGTAGTGGGTCTTTGTCCCGAGTGAAAATGTGAAAAAAACAGGAGCCAGCTGGAGCTGCATCAGTATGAATTCACTCAGAGCAGTTCGAAATCCTCTTTCTAATCCAATCTCCATCAACATAGGCAAGGCCATTAAGAATCCAATTTGTACAAATGATTGAGAAGCAAGGGCCACTTGAAGAGGCTTATTATTCTGAATTGCTGGTTGTTTGCTGAGCCCCTCCTCAAGACCACTTAGAACAAGATAAAGGCGGCCGTACAGGAATATATACACAGTAAGAACAGTGATCTGATACAAGGAATTGGAAGAAAATTAGAAACATGGAGAAACTAAAAGACTTTCAACACAAAATCAGATAGATCACAACATACCAAAGTGCTAAAGTAAGAACCAACTGTCGTGAAATAACAAGACAACATTCTGAAAAAGTCAAAACGGTGACCAAGCCTGTATATATCACGACTCAATGTCTGCTCTCCATTACCATTAGCAATTTTCGCTTCAAATTGAGAAATCTGGTTAAGACCCACATCTCTTCCCTTACCCACTTGTATGTATTCATGGTGAGTAACATTTCCTTCACGAAGCGTAGAATTGAACCCTGCATCAAGATTCAGGGTAAGCCATCACAAGAACATACAATCTAAGAAGGGGTCAGTCATTGAACATGTCTAAAAAAGTTGCTCCTTCTCTTCTGAATTTTGGACGAGTTTTTTTTTTTTCCTTGAAAGGTTGAATTTTGCAAGATTGCAATTGAAAAGAAACACGATACAGAGCACCAGGAAGTGGGTTTCAATTCTCTATGATCCGAAAAAATTAAAGTTATTTAAAGGCTCCTGCTATTCTCTGTTTCTTTGAGAAAAGTGCTTCCATATTCCCCTGGGGTTAGGGTACTAGTACAAAGAAAGGAAGTTGACAATGGAAGTATTAAATCAACAAAGACATGAACTTAATTTACTTTCCTCCAACGAAAGATATAATTAAATAGAAAAGACAATACGATCAGCATACCAGCAAATATATCCTCACTCAAATTGATAGTTTTGGAAGCCTTGCTCACACCACCTCTTGTAAGGTGAAAGAGCCTATCGAAAACATCTGGATGGCCATAATGAAATCGAACTCTGAATGAACAAAGAGCCATTAGATTACAAAGGTCAGCACATGATATATTAAAAAACTTCTCAGATTTCTAGGAAACAAAACAATTCAACTTCACCACGTTAGAGAATATTAAAAGAAAAATGTAATTAGACTTCTTTTAAGAAGTATAAAGAACCCTTAAAGATTCACATAACATTACCAGCAAGAGATGGAGTTACATTGGTTGGGAAAGATTTGTTTGGAAACATATTGGATTCTAACTTAATTTGAAATTTGCAGTAATTTACTTTAAGCAGCAAAGGAACCCTAGTGAACAATGCGATATTTCATAAGATTGGACTCATGCAACTGACTGCCCACATGCTCAAAAGTAAAAGGAGCACGAGAGAAATTGAGTTGTAGCATCTCAAAGAGGAACCCTACTTTAAAGGATCAGCTAACAATCTCTGACCAATAGTTACAAAGCTCGTCTCTTGATTTGACATGAACCATGCAAGAGAAGAAACACTGCACCAAATTGCAAGAGAAAAATCAATTATACAATTAAAAAAAAAATGGATATACAGCAATATGAAGGCAATGCAAGGTCAAATTTCTAACCTTCCAGTAAATATGTGCTCCCTAAGTCCTAGAATTGTAGGATTTCTCACCCCATCATGTTTCTTCAAAAATTCTTGAAGCAAATTTCTCATCTTAAGGGCTTCTTCCATGTAGTTATCCTGGAAGGACACAAGTCAATAAAGCAAGTACAAGGCCAAGTTCTGAAGTATCGGTCAAATATGTCCACGCTATACCTGATTCATATCTATTGTCTGCAACCCTTCTCCACGCGTGAAGATTATGGCAAGCTTCTGATTTTCAGGCTTTCCTTCGCCCAAGATAGCTGGCCCAGGAAGTTTTATCCGATAAATAACCTTTAAGTGGAGATAGGCGCATTAGTTAAGAAGATACAAGTTTCCACTATAAACTGATAACTTAAGACTTTTGCTGGTGATGTTTAATGAAAACAGATCATTAAACCATATGCTATATGAATGACTTAAATCAAAACATGCAATTCCAGAGCAATAAATTTTATCTAACGATGATATGGGCCATTTCCAAAATTTTAAGTGCACCCTGTTTTTCCACTTTCAGAACAAGAACTCTGGGGACATTTAGCATCCTTATATGTTACATATTAAAAAGATATTGCAAGTGAGGTGCAAAAGCATATACTAATTACTATGCATATCAATACCTAATTGTCAGGGCTTGCAGCGGATTTATTCTATAACCCAAAAATCTTAAGTTGACGATTAGAGCTTACAGCAATAATTCATAACAAAAACATGTACAAAATTTTTCAGCATCCTTAAAGAGAGAATTATTCTTGTGGCAAGGGAATATGAATGAAAGAATATCATCCTTAAGTGCGCATATTATGATTCAATCCAAAGATAAAATGGGTTTACTGTAAAACTATTATTCTTGTCATTATTTCAATGTATAATTCTCTTTTGTAAATGAGTCTTCACAAACAAGGTTAACTTCACAATTGAGTAAATATATGAAGGGATTTTAAAAGTCTCTAAGTGAAAACAATGTTACTCACGTGCCTATATATGCCTTTTATTTTTCACGTCATGAGATGCTGACAAATTTATTACATTCGTAATACTTGCAAAGTTTATGTTCAATCATCTAACAAGGTTATAATTGGAAGAAACTCTACAAGCTTAGAAGTTTTAATGCTATTTAATATATAAATATAAAAAAGTAGCAAAACAGTTACCTGGTCCAAACTTTGCACTGGATCAGAAGTACTACTGGATTTGGGCAAAGCAGCCTTCACCAAGGCAGAATAATAAACCTTCTGGTTAATCTTCTTGGATCTGTCTTTGCTAGGTTCTTCTACCTCATCAATGTAAGCAACACGCAGAGATGGATATCTGTAGAAGGAAGATTTTTTGGTGTCAAAGGTGAAAGATGCGAGACATTAAAAAAAAAACTTATTCCAAAAAATTAAGCCAAATTACATACGTTGACATAAGCCTTAGGATGTCTTGTGCACGAGCATGTCCAGATCGTTTATCAATCCCATATTGCTGACATGAGACCACATATGTGAACTTCATGTCAGCCACTGCCTGACATTGTGCCCAAAGTGATCTTTCTCCTTTAAGCTGATCCTCCATATTAAGTTCAACAGCTTTGTACCCCTCCATCAGGTCTGCATGGAAGATCATGTGACAAGAAGTATGAAGTTTCTTAAGTGTGCGATAAGCGTAAGTTCAAGTGATACAAAGATTCAACTTTTTAAGGAAAAAACAAATCTCAATAAATGAACAAATTCTCAAGGTACCTTCATCCTTTGCCATATCAAGGAAGGCTTGAAGCTCCAAAGCTTTTCGATAATACATCATGCCCCGAACTGATATAGCAACAATTAAAGCACGAATCAATAGAATGCTACAGTAAGATATTGAGATTTTCAAAAGCATGGCAAGCCATGGAGCCCAATGACATATGGAACCCTCACAAAAACAGTGCCAAACAAGAGAAAAACAAAAACAGGAGAAAGAAAAGCAGCACACCCGTTCTAGTCAATGTCTGCCCTCTATAAGATGCCCATAACCGAAGTTTTTCTTCAAGGTCGTCTGATCCTTTTAGTTCTTCTTCATTGTCACACTTCACACGCTGAATGAAGTTGTTCCACTCATCTGGAAAATCAATTGATTACATGAAAACAAGAAAAACATAAAAATGATGAAGGAAAGGAATAAGAAATATTATTTGCTGCATCATCAGCCGTAAAAAGCAACCTGGAAATATTTTTTGCAGGTAAAAAAGGATTGAAACCCCATCTTCATTTTCCGATTCCAGCTCACGTAGTGAGAAGAGCACCTCCTCCGTGTAGTATGGAGTTAGAACACTGTTAAAATGCATTGAAAGAATACAAAATACACATTCACAAGGCCGTATAATGAAGCAATAGTTGCATCTACCTCAATCACTGTTGAGAACAAACGTGATGCAATCAAGGCTAAGGATGTACCTTGAAAACATAAGGCATGGAATTTAATCTGACAGATTCATTCAAGAAACACAATTTTATCCAGAGATGCAAGAGTACGGCCCCATTTACCATCTATGCTTTCTGTTTTTCTACTCAACAAAAAACAAACATTTTTTCTGTGTTTCTGTTTATGTTTATAAAATTTTGGAAAAGAAAAACACATTGTTTTCCTGTTGTGGAAAAAATAAACGGAAAAACCGAAACAATAAAAGCTGTTTTTACTTCCGGTTTTTTTTTCGTGCTACCCCTCTCTGCCTCCCAACTTCGTACTCTCCCCAATCACTGTCTCTCATAGAACCACCCCCATCCCTATCAAACTACATTCTCTCTTTTAAAATTTGCCAAAAGTAAACAATTTCTCATTTTGCAAGGACTAATATTTCCTTGTACTAGCCTATTTGCTAGAGATGAAGACTCTTTATGCATGAATTGATTTATAGATCTGAAAAGGTAGTGGTGCATTTTAATAATTCTAGTTTTTCCCCAAAAAAACTAACAAAAACATGTTAATAAGTTTTTCTTATTATTTTGTATGGAAAAACAATAAGAAAACTTGAAAAAGAAACGACAAAAATTAAACATAAACAGAAATATACAAGCTTTGGTAAACAGGGCAAGTTATATTGCTTTGAAAACATCTTAAGATCTCAGTTTGCATCCAACAAGGAAAAGAGTGAGAACATATCATGTGACTGATATCAAAGAGCGTTCAGACACTTGCATGGGCAGTCCATGAAGTGTCATAAATTAAGTTTTAAGTTTTAAGTTTCAGTTATTTGGCTTAATTTACTTGCTATTATTCAGTTTTTAATCTTTTAAGTGAGCGGAAAAGGGAATTATCCACTTCTAGTCATCGAACAGTTTCTTCTTCTTTTAATTTCAATAGTATGCCTATATGAAAAAGAAAGGCCCTCGTCATAGTGAGGCCTTTGAGCTGAATTAAAAACAGATTATCTGTAAATCTTTTCCTTGGTTTTCCTTCGGTTCTTGCTGCAGCACAATGTTTCATTGTTGATAAAGGACAAATACACTCAATATCACAAGCTATACAATTTGAAAGTACTTACGAAAATGAAAGCATATTGCGCACTTTGGGCGCCGTAGGCATTTCCATAAACAGCGAATTGGAGAAGAAGGAAATACGCCTTCTAGCTTCAAGGTTAGATGGTACATCCATGGCAGACTCTTTCACAGTAAGTAATAGATCCAGCCTCTTTATCTGTGAGGATATATCAATATGAACTTATTCCAATTTTTCAAAACAATTGGGCGGAAAGAGATGCTGAAATTAGTTCGTTATATATCTCCACCAATTATAACCTTTTCTTTCCATGCTTCTGTTTCTTGGACTGGGAAATTTATTGCTCCAGCAGACGCAAATAATTGATACTGCTGATCAAGGGGTGTCATCCCCTCATAACCTAATCCTCCATGGATTGAATCTACCAAATTACTGCATGTGTGAAATTAAAATTAGAATGGAACTAAGACAGTAATAAATTAAGGATAAAACAACATCAAGATGTTTAACCTTGATATATTATCTTCCATCATTATATCCCTTGTCACGACTTCCAGCATGTCCTGGAAACAAATCACAACTTGATCCCTGTCGTCCTTCTTATTCTCCAACTGCAAACATTCAAAACAATACACCAAAACCAAGAAAATTGCCAATTTAGTAAGGATTAATAAAAGAAATTGTCTCCTAAAATTACAATAACAAGGCATTTTTTGTAAATTAAAAGGTTGTTTCACGAGTTGCTTAACTTCGAATAAATGTCCATTGACGTATACTAAAATATTTATTTGCACACATTTCTCAGTTCTATCTTTGGTAGTTCAGTGACGAGTTCTGCTATTGTATGTTCCAAGCACTTACCAAATATTTGATAAGCTTGACAAAGTGGGCATAGAGACTAGGAAGAGCGCTCATCTTATATTCAATTAACAAATCGCCTGCATCTATGTGCTTCTCAACTTCTGAAAATACATATTCTATAACCCTGGAAAAGTGATTTAGACAAAAATAGGCAATCGTGTCAGAGTCACAATACAGCATTTAAAAAAGCCTTGGTTTCAAATTTTGATTTAGTTATACGACAAATTGATCAAATTATAGCTTACTCTTTTTCACGATCTCCCTGAACCAAAAACTTTATAATATTACGAAAAGAAGCATAGCATTCTCGAACAGCACAAGACATGTAGTTATCAGCCCCCATTCTCTTTTTCAGCTCACGGTCCTTGCCATTACTGTCCTTGGCCATGTCCAGCGCAATTGGGATCTAGCCAGTTGACACAAAAAAGATACATAATCATCAGGAACTCGCAAAATTTCTAGTAAGTCAAGACATCATCAAATAAAATCCCCAAATTATTTTATTACAGCAAGTGGTTGGAATGGATGAGCCAAAACACCCATACTGAAGTACCCATCAGAGACCACATACAATTATCACTATTTATTTACCACAGTACAATTATCACTATTTGACACACGATGACACCATTTAAAGGTGAAATAAGATTAGAAACCTAGAGCTAATACACAGAGGGATTTGTAAGGCAAGCCACAATTTAAGTTATAAATGTTACGCTCTTCTGACTTGATATATTGAAGAGAATTCAATAAGTTGACCTTCAAAGAGCTATTCAACATATTGTTTCACCCAGCCGACAAGACAACTTCTTATGCTTTTTGAGCTTTTCCGTCTCTAAACAGGAGTCTCACTCACAAAAGAATTAAGAACGAGAGGCCTGAATTCACACAAGAAGTTTGCTAAAAGAAATTCACTCAACATGGTCTCTGGAGTTACTATCTTTATTCAATGGAACCAATCAATTAACAAATCTTGCTTGAAAACTTTCTCAACATTGATCTGGTTTAACTTACTACCACCAGCAACCATTAGGTAGAGTCTGTCTTCGGGACGCTAATAAATCATTCCATTACTGTTGAAATTGCTTTCTCAACTAGTCTCTTTTTAAGCAACTCAAAACCTAATTTCAAGTAACTTAGGAAGACTATAAATATACCCATTTTCTTAAGATGGTTTCGCGAAACAACTTTGGTTTAACAAAATAAAGTCATCGTTTTTCTCCACATGAATGAATTCCATCATTTTCCTATCAATGCCACATAAATTCTGTTCACGGGTTATTTGAAAAGGTAACACGATAACATTTTACGCCAGAGAACAAACCTTGCTAGCAAGCAGGAATGGAGGCCATTGAGTGAGATCCAAATCACGGTCAGCCCAATATGGAACAAGCAAAAGGTCCATTTCCCTGATAGTACACTAAGTTATACATATTACAAAAGATTATGCAAAAGAAACACATAACAGAGAATCCACTGATTCGTTTAAAGACAAAAAGGGAAGGCAAAATAGCAGAAAAAATGAATCATAATTATCATAAAGAAGTTTACAAATCTTCCCACGTTTGCAGTTTATTACCTGTCACTTATGAGATCCTCTTCTCTAAAGCTGCTGATTATTGTGTTCCACAACTGGGCAAATCTTGCTGCTGCTTTTTCTTTATTTGATGGAACCTGAATAATAGTAGACAACAAAAAAAAATCTAATTCAGAGTATGGGGCTTCAATTTTTTTCTACAATTATAATCTGCAAGGTTCATCAAAACTATCAAGGGAAGATTTGAGTAACAAAAGAGATAACCGTAGCAAAGTTCCGTGATAAAGTGGCCTTGAGCCCTTTCTTTTTAGGTTCAGTCCTTTCCTCCGGAATTAAGCCGGCATTAAAAGCACAAGGTAGCGATTCGAATCTAGACCTAAGCATTCCTAAAGTTCGAATCTGGAAACAATAGCACATAATAAGAATGCTGAATTTAATCTGAAAGGTCAGAAATGAAAATAAATAAATAAATAAATAAGCATAGGGTAGATCGACAACTAGATCCAATTCTGATGAACTCTTAAAACAAACTCAAGCAAATTAAGGAACTACTGTATATTCTTACATGTGACAATGAAACAAAATATACCACTAGAAGTAAAGACACAAAATAAAATTATCACAAAATAAAGATAATAAATTGTCTTCACCTCTCCCAGACGTCTAAATGCACCATAGATACCCCCAAATATGGTGGAGAATATAGCATACCAGATCTGGACATCCATAAAATAAACCTACAAACAAGAATGGTATTAGATAATTGTCGTGGACGGCCAAACCACAAAGAAAATACAAAAAGATGGAGCAAGGGCTGTAAGGAGCATAAACATACAAGTATAACCGGAGCCCAGATAGCAATCACGACACCAATATTATTCCTTGCTGCAAAACAAAGTAGACCATAAGAGAACAGTTCTGAAAATAACACAAGAATAAGAGCTTAGAAGTCGCCACCACTTATTAAGGTTAGTTACCACGAGGAAAGAATTCATGCCACTGATAATCTGATATATGGACACTCATGACAGCTTTGGTTGGACCAACAAGAGGCTTTATCTGCAACGGATGAAGACGTAAAACAAATTAAAAAGTTAAAAGGCATCCATATTTCAGAGTTTGTGAAATTCAACTCTAAATTTGTTCCAGGTTCGGTTATTACTCAAGGATGGATACGAAAGGAACACTACATAGTTTTATCAACATATCAAGTAGGCAGTGCAAATTCACATGCATAATTCTTGACATATACAGAAGAAAATGCAAATGAGAAAAGAAAATCACAGACAAATCCTTAAAAAATAAAGGTAAATTAGCTTACATACTTAAGTTTAGGGCCAACAAATATCCAAATACAGAAAGAGAACATTGGAATAGAAAAAGTGAGAATATTTACAGAAATTAATAGGGTTCGGTTTCCTATTTCAAAGGAAATATAAATATATATTATACGACATGCCCATAGCCACAAATTCCTGAAGTGTCCTCTCAGTTTGTTTTTCTTTTTTTGGCAAAAAAGAAAAATCTTTGGAAGGTATAATCTGGTTGAGATATTCTCCCCACTAGTAATAGAGAACTTCACGTTCCACCACTACCCATTGAGTAAACAAGCACCAAAAGCACTAAGGTCTATATTGGTCAACAACTATAATCTTTTAAACATCAACACCCAGCCCAACTATTTTGCAGTATGCAGTTGGGAAGAAAAAAAAAAGGTGGTCCAAAGCGAGAAACCCTCTCAAATCTCAAGAACTCTGATTTGGCATAGGAAAAGTCAACTCACTAGTAATATTGATCAATAAAAGTAGAATCCAAAATATATGAGAGTGAAGAATAGACAAGAGAAACACCTCAATATAGTAACTGAATGCCAGCTTTGTCGCTATAAGAAGAACCCAAAACATTGTATACCTGAAATTTTGAACAAAGGCATTTTCCGTAATATAGTTTTCACAATAAGAAAAGACAAAAGACATCTTGATAACATAAAATTCATCTCCTGGATTCTTACTTGAAAAGAGAAAAGGCGCTTTCATGCATCCCCCTTCCAACATAAAGACGAGGCTGAAAAATATCGAGTAAATTATTGCACATGATACATTTGTCATTAAATTGTCAGTAGGCATTTGTTATGGTTTCAGATATGAGTTCCCAAAATTGACAAGAAGCCTAGATGTTCAAATTCCGATTTCTTTAAATTAACAAACGAAACCAGTAAGTGTATTCAGATTTTTTTTTTTTCCAGATTCAGGAGCAATCATGTTTCCTAGCCAAATCTCAAAAATCTTAGGAAATCTAACCAAATGGATGCTGATGCTAACTAAAGCAAGTAACTTATTATCAACTACACAGAAATATCACAGATGAGGAAACGGACACACCTGTGACCACCACATCATTAGCATCACAACCTTGTAGTTTGATCTTTCAAGAAATCGGCGGAGGAAAGGCAAAATAAATAATAAAGCAGCAAGCACGTTGGGAGACAAGTAGATAACAACAGCCAAAATAAACAATGAAGGGGACTTTGAATTATTGCCGAACCAAGTTCTAATGGTTTGAGCAAAACCATTAGGGTTTTCCGAAGAATAGGCATAAGAGATTGGCAGGATCACCACCCACGCAGCAGCAGACACAACTTTGAATATGTATCTAAGTTTCACATGGAATGACATACTCCTTCTTGCTTTCCAGCTTAGGACAACATCAAGAAAAGCTGCATAACAAATTATCCAATTTGTGGAATTTATTATATAATGATATGTACAAAAAATCTTGAAGTGGCAATCCTTAGCTTGAAGTGATAGCTAAATACACTAGAACCTACAAGTGGTTAATCATCAGGCCAATACATTGCACTAAACCATAGCTTGACGGACCGGATCAGGTTAATCCCCATGAGAGCAAGATAAGAATACAGTTTATAATGCTACAGCTACAGCAACAGGGTTAATAAGCAAAATTGTACGAAAAGAAAAAGGGTGTGCGAAATAACAATGGTGGATGCATCTAATGGGCGTCAAGTGGTTAATATTGGCAAGCCAAGGATTTCATCGTGGGGGGCCAAGTCATACTGTCTCATATAAAGAGAAATTTTTTGTTTAGAGCGACCGCATAGTGCAGGGTATTGAAAATTTTTAAAAATATTGACATAACTTAGCTATCAGTCCAACCTTTTCTAATGTCCAAAAATAATTTCCATTTTTCCCTTCTGACATGATAAAGTTTACATATTACCATAATTAGTCCTTAAAATTGCTAAATACAAAATAAAAGATTTATCTTTTGAGGGTAGATTTGGTAATTTATATCAAAATGATGTATGTAACGGCTCTTTTTGACTATATAAAAAAACTATATGCCAAGTCAAATAGGACTATATTTTGTGGACAGAGGGAGTATTACCCAAGAACATGTAGAATACTTCCTTTAGCCTTGTAAATTGTGAATCTCATGTCAAAGCAATAAAGAAATGCTGCAACCTACCTTGCCCAAGTTTTAGTACCGCCGCAGTTATGAATACACTCAGTACTTTATTGAAAACTTCACCAGAGAAGATTGAGGTTGGATCCCCCGAACCATTCCAAGCAACAATAATCATAACCTTGAAAGAAAATAACGAGTTCAAATACACAAAGTATCCGTAATAGTGGAATGCAGCTATAATGCCATATCATATGTCCATATGGATAGGCACAAAGTATGTGATGAAACAATCACCTGTAAGCACAATATGAAAAAACTCCACATTCTGTCAAAACTTCTAAAGATGTGCCAATAGGACCGTATCTCCACAAAATTGACTTTTCCCACCCAACGATCTCTCCCTGCTCCTTCTGGTTTATTATCCTGTATCAAAACAGCAAGGCATTTAAAATGCACGCATGATTCCTACAGAATCATAATATTTTTAACAATACTTACGGTGCGTCATCATAGATATTTTGTATTCAGAAATCAAGTAGAAATGATTAAAATAATAGACAAGGTAGGAAGAAATTCTCCAAGGATACAGAAAGAAATAAATGATTCTTTATCTGTTTGAAGTTTACATAGCTGAAATAAACTACCTATGAGCTAAAACTTCATAATAATTCATAACATAATATATGCTTGCAGTTTCATCGATGTAGGAGGAATCGAAATCATAAGAAGAAAAATCAATCCTACTCCTACCACAAGGATTGAAATGTGAGATCTACCACAAACTCAGAAAGAGAACCACTCTTTTTGAAAGAAGAACTCAGCATTCTAATTTAATAAAATCCAAGGGCGAAAAGAAACAAGCCACGACCATTAAGCATCTAAACACTGGCACTCATCCAACCAAATTAAAACAATAGCTCATCCTTGAGAGCCACAACACAATCATTATATACTCTTGCAAGAAAGTAAATTGCTTCTTACTGTAAATGAAGCATCAGTAATTCAGTACCTCACATCCAGGAAAATTGAACAAAGGGTAAAGTAATGGAGAGAACATAATCCATTAAAACTTACCCCATTCTTTTCAAAACGAAACTGTTCAACTGGAAGACAAAAGAAATCTGCATCAGCTCGCATAGGCCATCCTAATCGGAAGCAGTCAACAGACCTACAAATTTCACAATGGCATGTTAAGTGCCTATTAATATAGCCAATTACCCAATGCCACGTCTAACCATCCCTCCTCAAGACATGGATAAAAATAAAAATAGAACAAGCCATACCAGAAGTATTCATTTATATCATCGTAATTCCTCCACTGGGAATGCTTGGATATTCCGTTTCTGCTCCTCGCAGCTTCCTTTTAGAAGCAAATGATAATCGTATGTAGAGGTTGGCACATATACAAAACCAAAATATGCAGCTTCAAACAAATGTTTTAATACCTTTGCAATCACTTCATAAATAGGAGTAACAACTTTCCTCAAGAAAGCCTCCTCTTCACCTCCATACGCTGGCTTCACATTTTCCCCCGTCATGGGACTGACATTGCCAGCGAGCACACCATACAATTCAAAAGCCATCTACAGGTTGCCGCAACATGAGAATTTTAGATTTCACTGATACCCAATTAAAAAATAAAAAGGAAAAGAAATCCTTGTGCGTGATATAAATGAAGTGAACTAATTCTTTCATGCCATGAACTTTAAGATGATATAACAATCCATTGTTTAAATTTTAACCAAGACAGAATGAAACTAGTAAATCGCATGTTGGTAAAAACTGAGGACCATGTGTTCAATAAACATTCTGATGCAGATTAAGAATGAAATTAATTAATTAGCTTTCTTATGAAGTTAGCTGAGATGCTTTGCTTTTATTATTTAGTAAGTTAGAAATAAAGTTTAGGGTTTCTTAATTGTCTTCTTATAGTATTAGGCCCAAGCCCATAAGGGTTTGTTAAGGGTCTATATATAGGACCTTATGATGTATAAGTTTCTTTAGGTTGAGTTTATAAGAGTTTAGAAAAGAGTTGGGATCTCTTTGTTTATCTTTTGTTCGTTCTTGTCAAAGTGCCCGCCATCTATCTTTCGCTTTCATCCATCCCATCCTACATCACACTTAGTCTAGGACGCAGAGAATAGTGTGCCTTAAATTTGATGAACAAAAACCCATTATAAGAAACAAGTAACCATCAGTTTCTACTTTTTCTGGTAATCAGTAAAGGTCAGTTTCTAAGTTGCATCCTTATCATGTTAGTATTACATATATCATTAACGTTAATCTTAAAAATAAAAGTATAACAATGACAAGTGGGAAGCAGAAATTTGCAGTGGGGACAATCTTCAATGCTGCAGTACAGCAACCGATACAAAAAGTTAAATATTTGTCTAGAGAACTTGAAGCATACATGATGATAAATATAGCAAAGGCATTCTGGCATGAATCTCAAGTTCGCAGCTTCACCCCATATGAGAAGATACAAACCCATGTATAATAATTTACGCTGCTGCACTTCTTGCTGTATGGTGGGTAACCTGTAAATCAACAACATAACCTATCAAAGGCCAGAAACTTCATAAAGGGAAATAGAAGCAAATACAGAACAACGTCAAAAAGGGAAATACACATGATATTTGAACACATATTTAAAACGATGATACAGGTAAATCTGCAAGGAAAGCTTGCACTTCTCCATCCAAGCTTATATAGATAGACTTGCCAATATCACACGTCCGAAGTCCTCTACCACACCCATGTGGATCAAGTGAAAAAACAATTAAAGCTGACTTTTCTATCAAAAACATTTTACAGTAACATGTTTCGGATAAATATCGGGACTTTTCTCAATACATATCTCCATGCACAAATCCGTACCGAGAACCAACATTTTTGGAGGGGTAGGACAATGAAAGCGAGAGTAGGATTAGTATAGTCTTTAAGTTTTAAGGATCTTCACAGGGCATGGAGAACTTATCAAACACATATTTGTCAAAAGAACACATTCCACCAAAATCATATCCACTGAAGGACTGAACAACCAGTTTCAGCTTTTCTGAAGAAAAGAAGCATAAAGAATCAATAATGCAAATTAAAAATATGATAATTTGAACAGCTCATATCATGAGAAGCCTCACCAAAGACTGCTTTTACGATCCAAGTACTTGCACCATTTTTTGTAGTTTTTGAAAAGTTTCTTCATCACCTCGTATAGTGCACCTTCCTCCAACTAAGCAACCAGAGGAACTAAATCAGTGACAAGCGAGCAAATAAGCATGGTAACTATTAACAATGTAGTTTATCTCTGAAGGTACCAAGCTCTTAAAATTCTAATACCAGAAACACATTTCAAAACCATGTTTATTAGAATAATCAAACGGTTACAGCATTAGATCAGGAAAGACAATCTTAGTCAGTTATAATGCTCCAATTGTTCTCTTGAAGCAAATTTAAGACTGTTCCTCTCAGAGCAGGCAGACGTCTTGGATTTCAATTTTCACTGTCACCCAAACTTAAAATACCCCTGAAGTCTTTAGATCACCCACGAAGTTAAGTGAGGCCACATGTAAGGGGGCATGCTAACGATAACAAAATATAATATACTCTCTTTAAATAACAATGAAAACTTTTAGATGGCACAGTGGTTCATTTATAGCTAACACTTTCTACAAGCAGAGAATCAGGAAGGTTCATAAGACATATCATCTACAACACCAGTACAAACTAGGAAGACCTATTGGCCAATAAAAACTAATATACGGTCCAGATTCGGGAGTTTTTTGCCTCACTAACCCATTTTTACAGATTATTTCCCAATATAACCTACCAATTAGATTTATTCCCAAATTAACACACCTCATTCAAAAACGCATTTTATTAATGCGCTTTCTTTACAATTATGTGGACCCCATATTAACGGCGCAATTGAATAAAATCAACGACGACGTTAATTTTTTTATATTAAAAACGTACTATAATATTGCGCTTTCAGTATAAACAATTTTTTTTATATAAAAACGCATATTAATAGTGCGTTTTCAGTATAATTATTAATCCATTGAAAGCGCACTTTTATAATGCGTTTTCCGTATTTATAATGCGTTTTCCGTTTATACGGAAAACGCATTATAAAAGTACGCTTTCAATAGATTAATAATTATACTGAAAACGCACTATTAATATGCGTTTTTATGAGAAAATTTGTTTATACTGAAAGCGCAATATTATAGTACGTTTTTAATATAAAAAAATTAACGTCGTCGTTGATTTTATCCAATTCCGCCGTTAATATGGGGTCCACATAATTGTACAGAAATTACATTAATAAATTGCATTTTTCATGAGATGTGTTAATTTTGAAAAAAAAATAAAATTGGTGCGTTAGTTTGGGAAATTATACAGGAAGATAGGTTAGTTTTGCAAAAAACTCAATAATTTTTATGTGATGACCAAGAGTAGCAGAGCAAGAATTTAAGTTTACTTTTGTAATATTGGCAACTTTCAAAATACATATTTCAAGATAGATTCAGGATTAAAATTCGCGGAGAGCAAAATTTATGTTCAAATGTAATATACAATATTTGATTTATAACTTGGAGGGTTGAGCCGTGAGTGTAGATATATTATATCAGCAGATGTGTGCTTCCAGATTTTTACAAATAAACATAGTTTGTTTATAATCGGAAATGATTTAATTTTGTATTTTTTACACCAATTGCTAGCCAAAAAGAAGAAAAAATTAGATTGATATTTTCCGAAAATATTTTTGGGTTACTCAAACAAAAAATAATATATTTGATTTTAAACCAAAGTATTCTAGCTATCTTCAATCCCAACAAAGATATAAAAACAAATTAAAGGTACGAATAATATTCTTGCAAATAATCTAGTCTCGATATTTTATGTATGTTGTTTATAGTGGCAAAAAACCATAATAAAATCAATTTTATTATTAATAAAAATATGTCGATTCTACAAAAGGGAAAAGCACAATATTTGCATAAAAATGGACAAAAAGAAACCTGAGAGACGGGGATACTTACCAATTGTATGAAAGTATGAAGAACCTGTGCGTGCAAAGCTATAATTGTCCTTGTTATTATCTAAGACTTCCTTTATAATTTCAAAAATATTACTTACAAAATATAAAACGAAATCGATTTATACATAGCGGATTGATCAAAGATTAAACTATACGTAGTACCGGATGAACACAAATTGCTTGAAGAGGACTGCATTACTAGAACAATACCCACTAAAATCCACAGCCTAAATATCGACTCAACCCTTCTTGAGAGATTTTTATGTTTTAGAAGAAGCCAAAGTATTCATCTTTAACGGCTAATCAAACATAGCCAATTATATATATGGCCGTAACCAGTTATTTCCTTGATGGCACTAAGAATTATATCACAAAGATACGATTCTAATAATCACCATTAATTAGGATAGGATTATGTAATTAGTTAGAATATTTCAAATAAGTCAATAAATCCAAACTAAACGGGTCTAAGCCATATGGGCGACCCGGTTGGTCAAAGTCATCTCCTACATATAAGTTTAAATTATTGCTATTTAATTTAGGCTATTTGCATTTTTTTTTCTTTTTCGTGTTGTGCTAATATCTCATGTACATTGTCTCTGTGTGTAAATTGAAATTGCTCATAAGGGTTTAGTCACTGAAATGGTCCAAATGGACTGTTTGAACGGTGACAACTTTGATGTGTGGCATCGTAAAATTCAATATGTATTGCATGATCAAGAAGCTATTGAAACTCAAAACTACGTGATGTCTACACCTGAGTAAGGCAACCAGAAAACCATTTGGTAAAGTTAAAAGAGCATCAATTCCTTTGCAATTAATTCACTCAGACATCAGTGGACCTATGAATGTAAACGTAAGGCATGGTGCTTCCTATTTTATCACATTTATAAATGACTATATGCATTTCAGTTATATGTATCTAATCTCTCAAAAGTCTACTGCATTAAGTTGCTTTAGATGCTATGTGAGTTTGGTTGAGAATCAGTTTAATAAGATCATTAAGGTTCTTAGGATTGACCGAGGCCAGGAGTATCTATTTGAGCAATTAAAGGAATTATGTGATGAAAAATGGATAGTCAGATATGCTCTTCTGAGTACTGCACA
>MKEJ01004351.1:0-22651 GCA_001753735.1 Embelia ribes
AGAAGAGATAAAACTTGGTAGTGTGCATGGTGTTGGGATGGTGAAGTATGCCAGGAATCGTGTTATGCCTGTTTTTTCTCTGTCTGAAATTCTATAGCAAGAGATGGATGAAACATGGAGAAAAGGGAGGTTTTGATAGAGGAAAAATATAGAATCGGTATATCTCATGAAAGCATGATTTTCAAACTGTAATCTGGAACAAATATGTTTTTGTAGAATCATGCTTATCGTTGCACCTCATCTTATCATTCTCATCGTCATTGGCATGTCAGTCATTGATTATGATGCTCGGACCTCTCTACTACAAGTTTCTATTTATAATCTTGAGAAGGTCTAAATATATGTATTAGAACCAAAACAAGAAATTTGTAATATGTGCTTGTGCATTTGTTTTCACTTTGTGGTTTTACTTCCTTTAATCTCATTCCTTTACTCTTATCAGTCGGATGTTTACTTTGAAGGGCATTTGTTGTCGTTGGGAATGTGTCCACCTCAAGACATGATTTTTTTGCCGTCGATTCTTCTCAATTATTGAAAACATTGGTTTGCTTTATCAGAATCATTGAAAGTAAGAATGAAGTATTGACCTGTTTGACCCTTTTCTCAGCTAGAGTTATTGTGGACCGCGAGACTTCAAGGTCCAGAGGATTTGGTTTTGTTACCTTCACTAGCGCTGAGGAGGCTTCTGCTGCTATCCAGGCTTTGGATCAACAGGTAGGTTTTGTTACTCTACGCTGGTATGTTTGGCAATTGTGTGCTTCAATATTCTGAACGAACAACAATCTGCTAGCAAAGAGAAGTAAGCTGAAGGTGGAATTGTAAATAGCATCAGTTCAATGTTTAAGCTGTTACGAGGTTATGTTTAGTAAACAACAGCCCATTTGTGGCAGTACATTGTAGTCGTGCAGATTTCCTTTTGTAGTTGGTGAAAAAGGAAATCAAGGAAAACATGGACTCAACCTTTAAGTTCCCAGCCAACATCTCGCTACTTTTTGCTTGTTTAGTATTGATTTAACTTTTCCATAGTGTCTATAACTTCAAAAATTTGGTAATTGATTCCTCATTCGATTTTTATTTATTCCAGGAATTACATGGACGTAGGGTGAGGGTGAATTATGCAAATGAGAGACCGCGAACTGGAGGCTTCGGAGGTGGCGGTTATGGTGGAGGTGGCGGTTATGGTGGTGACAACCAAGGTGGGGACAACTACAGCCAAGGTGGTGGCAGCTATAGCCAAGGTGGTGGAAATTACAACCAAGGTGTCGGCAACTTTGGTGACAGTGGGTCAGGTGGAGACTTCGGGACTGGGAACCAAGGTTTTGGTATTTCTGGAGGTGGCGGTGGTGCAGATAGCGTCGCAAGCAGTGATGCAGGAGATAACATGAGCTTTGGAAACACTAGTGGATTTGATGGAGAAAATGCTCCTGGGGCTTTTGACCAAGATGGTTCGAATGAGGACAACCTTAGGGATGACGAAGATGAGCCTGGTGACTATGCGAAACGAGCCTGAATAGTGTTGCATTCAGTGATCTTCTGTCATTGAATATATGCGAATTTGTTTAGTGTCTTTCGGTTCTCTTTTATTTTTCTGCAGCCCCTCCCTGTTCTCCCAACATAAACTGATTTGTGAAGTTGGTACTGGATTTTTATTTGTAATCTGGAGTTTCTTGGAATTCTATGTAATGAGATTTCATTTACTTTTGACATAATGGTGAGAATGAGGAATTGCTAATTCTTGGTGGTGAAGAATGGCAACAGGTTCTTGTTTGTTGTGCTGGAAAAGTTCCGAGTCAGCGAGTCTCATTGCCTGCCTAGCACTACCGCTCGAGAAGTTCTGCCCATCATATTAGGACCGTTTATTTAAAAATCAAAGTTTGAGATTAGATAAAAAATTTTAAATTTAAATTTTGTACACGATCCATTTATTTAATTTCAACTGCTGATTTAAAAATCGGCAGTCCAGATGCGTTAGGCATGGTCTGGCTAACACCACTACTGGCAGACTCTCCCTCATTTCCTAATTTCTTGAGATTTAGAACCTAGATTTTAACTAATTTATACTTCGCTGGAAATCCAACTCTCGATGACTAGGCCCAAGCTTGATTCGAATTTCATAGGAGCCAATCTTGAGCTTTATCCACATGCTCATATAGTATAAGCTCAGAAGCAGCTACAGGTTGCTCATCGATTGTTTATTCTTCTGAAAGGGCCCATTCACTCGTCGCATAAGGAAAAGAGTGAAAAAGCGAAATAAAAGAAAACAAGGTAGGACTCGCACAGTTACATACATACTGGTTTGGGGAAACAGACAGTTTCATCGTTGCTGAGATTATGAAAGAACAACTAGCCAACAAGCTTGCTCAACCTCCTTTCGGGACTCTTGGCAATGGATAATTGATTATTGAGAAGACACATCATTTGTGTATCTTGCATAATAAAAGCAAACTTGGCCTAATATTGAAGGAATTTACAACATCATACTAAGCTAAAGCTGTTAGACCAGAAATGAAATCGCAAAGAAAGGGAAAATAAAAGTTATGCAGGGGTAAAAGGGCTTTCTAGGGAATTTAAGATTTGAAGAGTAGCCTTCTTTATAGTATCTATTGTTACAAGTCCTATTGATAAGCCTGAATCCGCACCGATTCACATCTATTTAGTAATAAATCAGCTAGCTTAAGTATATAAATCATAAATGCATACACGTTACAAGAGATTATATAGAACAGGAGTGACAATGAAACTGTTCTGAGGAACAACTTGGAGAAATCCACAAGCACGATCAATTATTATTGATTTTTGCAGAGTTCTTACATTTCTATTTAACATCAAGGAACAACAATAAATAAAAGTCAGAATTAAAACAATTTCGGTGCCCAGCGGGAGCAAAAATCAAGCAAAAATAAAGATCTATAAAATGCTGAGGCATTCAGTTATACCAAAGAATTGATAAGAGTGCTGAAATTGAAAACAAGCCAATCAGCATTTGCTGCAACAGCTTCCCGGAGTTGAACTCCACCGTAACAAATAAATAAGTCAGCACCTCCAGGTTTACGAGCCTGAGAAATAAGAGAAAATAGTAGAAGTGCAATCAATATAAATTTCACACTAAGAATCACAACTATTATGTCCCTGATCCTACTAATTTATTTATTTATTTTTAGTTTTTGAAGACTGATCCTACAACTTATTGGTAAGTTATTTCTTAGTCACCTACAAATCTCAACTTTCCCGTCATATCTAATCCTGTAAATGTGGAGATGTTTCTTGGACTATTTTTCATCTGGCACGCGGGCTTATCTCTTCATAGGTGTGTGTAGAGTCCTTGTTAATGCTGTTAAACAGCTATAATCTCGGAAGGAGTTGAACAAAATCCTTTTAGGCAGACTAACGTAAAAGTATGGACATCAAGATGTAATTCTTCAGATGGTGACAAATACTGAGGATAAATGCAATTGAAAACCACGACAAACAGAAAACTCGAAATAGGAAGTACAAACTGAAAGAGAGAACAGGCGAGTGATGATACATGTCAAACAAGATCATCAGCCTTTAACATATAAAGCACATGCATTACTTCCATAAAGAAGACCCAGTGTAAATACGAATATGTTAAAGGTCAAATTTCCTCACCTCAAGGTCAGTTGCACCATCCCCAATCATGACTAATTTATTATACCCTCGAGCCTGTAAATTTGGACCACATTCTCAGTCAATAGATTCAGGGGAAAAAACAAGAAGAATAATCGATAGCCAGATATACTGACCTTTCTTATCTGCTGAACTGCAGTGGGCTTTCCCCCGCTCCTTGAAGTAGGTTCATTTGCATCAAAGCCCGTAAATTCCCCATGATCTCCAAATAATAGTTGATTGGCAAAAATATTTTCAGGTGGAATACCCAATTTTGCGGCAACAGGCTTGAAGGGACCAATTAGGTAAATGATTTAAAAAACAAACAAGAAGAATAATGCGTGATTCCAAGACATAGTTCAGATGATCCTGATAAACTGTATACTATGTTCTTTTGCAAGCTTTCCGGGCTACTGATTCAGGTCATGCTCATACACTTACATAGCAGACAAGAGTAATTACATATAGCTGTACGTCCCACAGAAAATGCCCCCTTTTGCTTCTATTTAACTCTTTCTGTATGCTTGACAAATTCTCTTTACATATGCTCATGTATAACAAGAACAAGAGAAATCAAATATGGAGTTCCATTGTATAGAAAACATACATTGATCATTTGACGAAAGCCCCCAGAAATCAGATAAACAGCAGTATTTTTAGCCTTGAGATGCTTGACTAACTCATATATGCCAGGAGAAAGTCTACATATCAGAGAGTATGAATGAGAAGCCATTACCTATACTTGGCAGCCATCTTGATCCATGGATGTCAGTAAACAGGGGAAATTTGTAACATGTTCCACCAGTGTTTACTCACATATGGACCAATTGAGTTGGCAGACCTTTATCTCTCTATGCATTTTACAAATTCAAGACATTTCAGTCCTCTGGTTTTCAAATTTAGTCACCAGAAGGTAAACATGGAACAGCCCACAGTAGGCTTAACCAAAAACTGTACAAAATGAAAGTCATGACACGAGAAAGAAAAAAAGAACACATACGTTTCCATGCCCAAGGGGAAAATGAGAAATGTAAACCTCTATACCTTGGGGGCCTTTTCTCAAGAAAATCCTGGACCTGAGAGAGGGAAGGCTTAAATAGAGATAATCTGGCAGCCAAAGCCTCCTCAAAAGGAACTGAGCCACCCATTGCCCTGCAAGGCGAGATATAAGAACCTTTGGCATCAATCATACCTAAAAATAAGTTCAAAAGAGTAGGGACATCGCACCTTGCAGTCCATTCTGCAACAGCTTTTCCAGCACCACAAAATTCTGCCAGCTCATCAATACCCTCATCCACACACACTGTGCTATCAACATCAAAGCACACAGCATCTGCATTTCTCCAAATCTCAAGCACCTCTGCAAATTACAGATACTCTCAACGACAATAGCACTACAAGTATATACAAGAGAGGAAGTCCGTCAGCATGATAACAGAAATAAGAATTGACACATTTATGAAGAATCTAAATTCCTTCATATTATGACAAATCTTTTAAATGGTAGTCTTAAGATATTATCAAATGAAGATGGCTTGTTATTTAGCATCTTATTATCATTCTTTTGAAATTGATAGTGGTGATGTTTAACTTGAATTTATAGAGGTTAGGGTCATGCATGCCTCAATTGTAACATGTAGATCATGGTTTGCCCCCTTGGAAATAGCCTCTCTAGAATAAGAGTAAGGTTACATACATCATCCCCTCTCCAAACCCCGTAACACGGGTGCTTTGTGCATGAGCTATATATATATATATAATTGCATTCTCAATCAAAACCTTTGGATGGTAGTGTGTTGTCAAGGCGCTCTGCAGTTGAAGCTTCCAGAGGTTCAAGTGAAGCAGCTGAAGAATTCGGCGGTTTTGGATGTGCCATTGCTCTGAATGGACTTATCTTCACTCCTTTATCTAGCCGTAGAGTAAATGCTGGTATGAGAGAAGACTGATACCGCCTATTATGATAAAAACGAATAGGGTTGACTCTTGCGCTTATCAACCCTTCCATCAAAAAACCTGTAGCTAACAAATTACATTAGCATCTTTATTAAAGACTTTATAGCTCAAGTAATCAGATGTTATATCACCAACTTTTAAAAAAAAATAAAGTTAAGGTACGCACTGGCTGCGAGAAGAATTGACCAAATAAAAAGTGACACAAAAGAATGCCATAGAAATTTGTGTTCATATATCTTGCTAGTGGAATATACAGGATCAACAACAGGAACAAAGTCCCAACAACGAGTATGCAAACACATAACATGAGATAAAACTGACTCAGGTCCACATACATGGATCACTTATTCCAATGCTGTTTCTACTATGGGCATCTAATAACATGACAATGATGCTGGAATGCATTTCATACGGCAAGGATTCAAAACCAAAAGCATGCAAAAACACACAAACATAAGCACATTCAACAGAAAATACATAGATCCATAACCAAACTTTGCCCATACGAACAAGTGAATGCTGCTCAGGCAAAGGAAATAAAGCTGGGAAACATTCAGAATCTGATCTAACAAACCTATAAATATTATGCATACAATCATATAAAAGTGGAAAAAACGTGAAAAATACTTAAAAAATACATAATTGAGGGCATCAAGTAAACCCAATATCCAATCCAATAACAGGTTTTTTTCCACAGCATAAATTCATGGGTTCTAGCCTTGCACAAATAAAACAGCCACTGCCCCTGAAATTTGTCACGCATCCCCATAATCATGATTAAAAGTTATATTTCAAATAAAAATTTACTTTTTGATGAGTAAATATTAGAAAATGGAAGTATGTAAAGTGTTCTTCTTTGAACTGTTTCACGGAGAGATAGAGAGAGAGAGAGAGAGAAAAGACAGCCCAACCCCGGTCCAGTCCGGCTAGATCGGCTACGGCCAAGAGCCACTCAGGCTGGGCTGGGCTGGGCCCTGTCACCACCCCGCCCCTTCTCCGGCCAGATCTCGCCAGCCAAAGGCCCGATCAAGTTGGTCCAGACCGGATCTCGTCATGTTTCGGCCAGGCTAGTGCCAATCCGGTTAGTTCTGGCCGATTTGGCCTTCCCCTTCTCTTTCCGGCTAAGCCTTGATCTTTCTCGTCCCCACCTTTGAACCTAAGCCATCGCGGATTGGCGACCTTAGATGACGCCATTAAGTCGACTTCTTGTTGCCGCCTCCTCATTGACATTTGTGGATGCTACTGTGATGTCGGCAAATAGTAACGGGGTGGGGGACTGCTATTTAAGCCAAACCTCCTCCCCTTTTTTTTCTCGAATTTTATGTTGATTGGTGGGTCTCAGTAGACCAACATGTTACTTCGTCCGAATGAGTTTTTATCTGTTTGTACCCATGCTATACTGAAATATGAATTGATAGATGTAGCATATCTGGTAGAATCCACCTTCATTCTATTGGCCGGCGTACATAGTTTAATGTCTGAGTTGATTGTCATTCTACATTATTACTCGGTTAGGAATTACATGGAATTAACTCTTGAGAATTAGAAATTTTTTTTTGTATTGCGCTTCTTGTTTCCTTCTTAAGGCCGTGGTGGTGGAATTTGGTCGTTAACCCTGGCTAGGAGTAATTGGGTTTTGATATCGAATAGTAGATGCTAGATAGGATAGACTACTAATTATTTGGTGAGTTTTAAGACCATTGGCGGAGGATGTAAAGATTCTTTTTTGGGAATAGAGTTTGTGTTTAAGCTCATGTTGCGACTTGATTGATTCGACCTATTACGTGTTTTTTGTGTATTTCTAGCCTGATATAGTATCTTAATTGTCTATTTATTTTGTATCAAGCTAGTGTTCTACTGTGTATTTCTAATCTAGCTTTGTGTATTCATTGACTATATAATTTGTGCTAGACTAGTAGCATTGTAGTTCCTTTTGGAATGAGTTGTAGTGTTGGTTGGATAGATGTCGCGTTGTACTTCATTGTAATTTTTTTTGGAATTAAAAAGTATTATAAAATGAAAGACCTATTTCCCTAACCCCGCAATGCGGGAGCCTCGTGCACTAACATGCATACATACATACATATATATATATGGACGGCCCAATGCACAAAGCTATATATTCATTTATATTTAGCTCAAAAAGACTAAGTTCTATTTACTAAAATTTTAATTTACAAATTGCAAGGCAATTGAGATGATTTATTACTCCTAGTGTTGGCAATGAGCCGAGCTGCTCGTGAGCTGCTCAAGTTCGGCTCGAGAGTAAATGAACCGAGCTCGAGCTTAATTTTGAGCTCATAATGTTAGCGGGCAGAGCTCAGGCAAAGAGTAGATCGGCTCGTTAGGCTCGTGAGCCGCTCGAAATAAGTACAATATATAGCATTATGCGTATGCATATATATATATATGAATATTTTATGTGATTAATATAATAAATAAAATTTATCTCAAAAGAAATACTAAAATGTCTCATTAAAATTTATTTTGCCTCTATGAATTCCTATCATTGATATGTCATCATAAATATTTTAATCGTTCCGTAGTTAAAATTTGCTACAAAATTATCAAAATTTCATTAACATTAATACTTTCAAAATTAAATATGTATGTTTACGAAATTTTGCATAAAAATGGATGAAAATTTTAAAAAAAAAATCTATAAGTAACTCAAAATGATGTAAGATTAGCTACGAATCAAGTGGCTCGTGAGCTGCTCGCGAACTGTTTGAGCTCGGCTCGTGTTAAGTTCGAATGCTAATGAGCCGAGCCGAACTCGAGCCAGGAGATTTTCTTGACTTGACGAGCTGAGCTTGAGCAACCCAAAGCTTGACTCGGCTCATAGCCACCCCTGATTACTCCAACATTCATTCATCCCTTCACCCGTAGGGCTTAATTGGATGGGAGGGTTTGAAAGGGGCCCGCGCTGCCACAGATGTTGGGGGTATTTTTGGCAATTTATCATTTATTTATTTAGCGATGGGCCTCTATTATCAATATACATCGTTATGTAACTTGTAAGCCGTTCTTTATTTTCTGCTTCAATTTTACCCTTCAAACCAATCAAGCCCGTAATCTTGAAAGTATTATGCATAAATTCCATATTAACCTTAGCTTTGTGAGTATTTAATTATTTATACAGGTAGCACCGTAGTAGGGCTATTTCTGTTACATTATTGAATCTGTAGGCGATCTGAGTAGTAACAACATGTGGTGCAAATGAAATGAAGAACAGATTTGCAGAGCTATAACCAAACAAATCAGCTAGTAAGAGATCGATAACAAAGAGAGAGATGAGATACCTGAACCGAACCTATTAAATGGCGGCGGCGGAATCTCTCTCTCTCTCTCTCTCCGTCTCTCTCTCCCGGGGGTAGGCGCGCGAAGGGAGTTGGTGCAGGAAACAAAAATGTCTGTTGATGGTTGCAGAAAATAATATTTGTATAAAATAATAAAGACCAAGGGGGGAAAAGGAAAATCTCTTTTCCGTTACTAGATAGATAGATATACATTATCATTTGCAGGGCCAAAATACAAATATTTAAAAATATTCATCTAAACTGATTTATTGTAATAGGCAATTAATTAATCATGCAAATCAACCAATTCATCATTTCCGTTCAAATTATTTGCTGGATAGACCCATGCGTATTTAGAATTGGCCCATCCTAGCAGTCGTATCCATTTATTATGTTATTATTCAGTAAAATAATGTTTATAACAATATTCAGTATAGGTGGTCATGAAGCTTGATTGAAATTCAAATCATGTTTAAAGTCAAGTAGTTATATGAGTAGTTGTATTTGGCCACAAATTTTTACAGTTTTTTGTTGAAATAGTAGTCGATTTAAAAGAACAAATAGTATGCAGCGAAGTCAGTTATTGGTAGCCTATTTCACGCGTCATCCTTCTTCTCCTTGCCCTTGAAAAGGCAACCAACCAAAGCCTATTTGAAAATGACAAAATATATATATGCCATTTACAGTTTGGCCTAATTTTGTAGTTTAGCATTGGCACATCCATATCGGAACTGAGAACATCTAAACCTGTATATAAAAAGAGTAGATCTTCGTTGCAGAGACTAGAACCATAGCAAACCACACCACATAAATTTACTGTATGCTGAGTTTTGGTGCATTTTGGGATTAAGTGAATACATTAATACTCTCTCAAAAATTAAACCTTAATTTTGATATAAAAATGAGAAATAGCCTATACCCGTATCAATTATTGTGATAAAATAATTCAGACAAATGAGACACCACCAGTATGAAGGCGAATTTTCAGAAATCACAAATCACATTCAGGATAGAATGTCCCTAAAAAACAGAACGTAAATACAGAGGAAAACAAAAGAATCCAAAGATGCTAGCATTGTTCAAGTCCATTTTATTGCATATTCAGAAACGTGATACACGAAACCATATTGCTGCAGCAAAAAAAGATAAATTTCAGAATAATCTGAAAACATGACAACAATCTTGTCCATAACACAAAAAACTCGAAGTAAGGCTTTTAAACAAGCCCAAAAAATCCGGGAAATAAAAAGACAAGCATCTGTTCTCCGCAGGTAATTTATTTCGTCATCTTCGGATGGGTAGAGGCGGTTTCGCACAATTAACCCTCTAATGCAGATGCCCCAGAGATAATCTCAATCAGTTCAGTAGTAATTGATGCTTGACGAGTTCTATTGATATCATACAAAAATAACATAAAATTAGAAACAAAAAAGCCACAGGCTGAAATACCGTCGAGCATCGACAAAAGTGTGTTAGCGTGAGTGATTATGTCTGCGGGAGAGAGCAAGAGAGGGGAGAGAGAAAACCTGTTGTAGGTAAGCGTGAGGCGGTCGAGCATATCGCCAGCATTTCTGCTGGAGCTGTCCATGGCAGACATCCTTGCTCCCTGCTCACTGCAAGCATTCTCCAAAACAGCATTGAACATCACCTGAGGAAAAGTCAACATTTAATCCCGAGCAACAGAAAAATTAATTGTGAATAAATTAAAACATATACTATTCCAACTACTCAGGAAAACTTCATATATTTTTCAAGCAGCATAAGAACTCCGGTCCAGTTCACTATGCTTTTTGAAGACAGGTCTTCAAACAGATCATTCTGGAAACTATATGTTATATTTGAACTTGTTCGACTAGGTTAATGAATGGGTTTACTTTACATGGGATTTTCAGTTGTGGAAACCACAACGTTCGGTTGATGTTGCAAGGAAATAATTCTTCAACAAAAAAACTCAAAACAACTCAGATAGGGGGCCCTAACTAAGGCAAACTCCACTTAAATTGGAAAATATCAAGAAAATGGCCCAAACTAGTAAGAGGGAAGACTTACACAAGAAAACTGGAATTCTGTCAGATTCTGAAGCACTTCTGACTTTGTCTCGCCGCCTTCAATTTCATAAGAATCCAGATCACCAAGCCTTCCCCCTGCTTCAGATTCTCTCTCCACTATCTGTATCAACATGGCATGAATTTAATGTTGAGAAAGTGTGAACAAGGTCGTCGTTAGTAAAGTGAAAGTATGCATCACCTCAGGAGATAGTACAGTTGCTGTTGTTGGCGGAAAAGAGACGACCGAATGGAACTTGTTAAAAACTATCCTCAAAGCATCATATTCGACGTTCTTCAGAATGTCATCAGCAAGAACAGAAACCTAAAGGCCAAAAGAAATAGAGAAACATAATATGTGGCATAGAACAAGATGCATATCAACTATTGATTTTGTCTTCTGTTAGCACTTCGTAGAAAAGCTACATGAATCAACTTTTCCTACATAAATTGTGTTCTGTCATCCTTTAAAGCAAGTGCTTGGAGGCTTTTATCCTCATTGTATAAGCGCTCTTGGCCTCAGAAGGATGCGAGTTCAATTGAACTCCTTGGGGTAAAGGAAAAACTGAAGTCCTCGGATATACGAACCTCAAAACACTCTTCAGTGGATCATATCTTTTAACCAATCTTGGTAAAGCATCATCTTCACCTTTTCTAATGGGGAATGGTTTTGTTCATCCCATCATTTCATAGGAGAAAAGGTAAAACTTGATCTTCTGACTTTAACTGAGATCTCGTTTCTCCTTCAAGTTGCTTTTAAGTTCTAAACCTAAGAGCACCCACACCAGCATCTCTAAACAGCCTCCTATCTCAAAAATTTAGAAAGTTACCCAAAATAATGCACCCCATCAGTGACCCTATAAACAATTTCAGTTTCCTTAATTGGTGATAAGCTACAGTGCTCCCCTTAATCAAGGGATCCACTGCTCAGCCCCAGTCAATAAAAAAATTAGCTTTCAGATATTTTAGCCAAATCATTTACCAGAGAACCAGACTACCGCCAACAGCGCTGACCACCAACTCGACACCACCGTCCACAGCCCTAGGTATCCATGATTTCCTGCAATTGGGCAAATAGAGAGAAGAGGGGAGGGAGGGAGGAACGGTACCGGGAGGGGAGAGGCTAAGTTGTGGCTTTGCAAAGAGAAAGATAGGCGGGGAGGGTGGTGATTTGGGGTGCTGTAGCAGGTAGAGGATTTGGGATGAGACAGGGACAGAAGGCTGAGTTCAAGGGGGAAGGATGGATGTGGAAACTAAAAGAAAGGGAGGGGGAGGGGTATTTGTATATTTTTGTAGAGTTGGGGTTCATATTTAGGATTGCTGAAGGGCCCTTTCCCTAAATTGTTCATCTCAATACACTGAGGACACTTTATTTTAAAGAAGATTACGGGAGCCAATGTACTTTGACCTGTGGGAATATGTCCTAAGCTGATCCTCAACTACTCTAAACCCTCATTGTCAGCTAAAATCCTACTGCTCTTGCTTTCAGTTCCACCAATCTTTTATACTTTTCGGTACATAATTCCTTTGAAAGAGCTCACCGTGAGACCTAATTTTTTTTTCTTTTTGCGTTGTTACAAAAGCTCTAGCGCTTCACATGAATGGATGTAAAAGAGGAACTTTATTTAACAGACTGCAACAAATGAGAAAAAATCCTAAACATTGGAAAGACTAAAGAGGACAAAAGAGGAACAAGTAAACAGAGTATCATTTTCCTAAAAGGGTGTAAGTAGTGACAGAACTAAACCTGGGTGTAGTTCAAAGGATGTTTCTGGAGCTCGGTAATAATAATCTCGATGTCCTTCTTGGAATCCCTCACTAGTTGAACCTTTGCCTTCTCTCCCAACACAACATACTTACTTTCTTTATCAGGACCTATAGAAAGGATCAGCATATATGAAGTAAAGGAATGCATTATTAAACCATACTCAATGGTAAATGAGCCTTGGCAATAGTTTGCGGTGTACATACCAGAATTCAGCTTGTGAAGAGCCCGGCTCATCTTGACTGATGTAGAATTAATACCTCCACAAAGACCTTTGTCAGATGAAATAGTGACAATGACATTCTTCTTGACATCAACACCTAAGCAATACAGGAACAAACATCAACTTAGTAAAAATAAAGTAATAAACCCAATGCATGCAAACATTGAATAAGGCGCTGAATGAAAAAATTTACTCTTGAGAGCCAGTTCTCAACCTCCTCTACATGTCATGTACCATCTTCATTCATTTTGAACCTATAAAATATAAACCTTGACTCTTTTCATTTAAGTTATCCAGATCAACCAACCACAAATCCTATTTATTTCTTACCAACCCCCTGTCTATTTTAGGAACTTCCAAAGTCACTTTTTCATCTCTTAGAAGCCCTATTTCTTTTTGTATCCAAAATTGCAAATCCAACCCATCAATCCTTACAGATTCATCTCTCCCCCACCACCCACACAAATATTCATATAGACTCACACATTATCATTAAGGCCTCATTGACTCTGGCCGTTAAGTGTTAAGAGAGAAATGTTTGGGTGCTTTCTACTCTCACAACAAGTAGACATTAACCACTCAGAAATTAAGATGTGAACCAAACATTATACTAAATCATCGATTATGGATCTTAATATCTCCTCTACTTGAGTACACATTTGGCAGGAAGCAATCAAACAAACTGAATAAGACAGAGAGATTTTATATAAATGACCAAGGTTTAGTGTTAACCTACTTGGAGTGTCACCCAGAAGTGCAGTGAATGGCTGCCATAGGCCACGGGAATTCTCTGCTCTAACTTGAATTGCTCGCAACTTGGACGCTGCAACCATCTTCATAGCCTTGGTGATCTTTTGAATATTCTTAACACTCTTCATTCTGTTACGGACTGTGGAAGAATAATAATTAACACCAAAAACGATCAGCATCTTTAGATGAATTGCTAAGTGCAGATACAAATTAATATGTATGTATATATAAATAACCAAGAAAAAAAAAGAAGACGGTCCTCACCAACTTGGGTTGAAATAAAACGAATTCCAAGACATGCCTGCTCCCTGCACACCCAAAAGAGAGGTTATTTATTTTCATTTTGCTATAACGAAAACTCATCGGGAAAACGAAAAGCAATGTCAAAAACAAATTATAAAGCAAAAACCTAAACTGTCTGTTGTCGCACACGCATTGCACTTGTTCGGAGTTTCATTTATGCCTCTTGTTTGCTCATCGGAGAATTAGAAAAGATGAAAAAAAATTCACCCAAGAACCAACTACGCAAAAGAAAGAGCATTCAAATGTCAACAAAAAAAGGAGCTTTCAATATTCTTTCCATGCTGAAATCCTTCATCTGTGTTCTACCTGAATGAAATACTCTATACCACAGGCAAAATATACCTAGAACTTCTAATCAGCACTCCATAAACTCTTCAATAGAGTGGAGGACACTGTAAACTCAATGCTTAAGCTTAACTACACTGCTATATCAAAAGGAAATGACAAAACATTTGAACCACGCAGAACAAACTTTACAAGCCTAAGTATGGCATGATGTATGTCTGCAATAAACAGAATTCGGTTTACACCCTAGTGAGAAAACAAATCTTTTTAATCCAGTAAGTTACATCGAGCTACACCAGCAAGTCCCCAATATATTTCCGAGTGTACACCTATGACCTACCTGACAAAAGTTCCAGCTGCATAAATCATGCAATTTGGATTTCAAAATTCATGAAAATTGGAATTCAAATGATGAAAAGTTACAACAGTCTTAAGGCCTAAGGAGACAAAATGACAAAAGCAACATCAATTTGAGGAATGGAAGACGATAGACATACATAGTCATGGAAGTGATATGTATGAATGATCTGCATAGCCAATCTAGAACACCAACAAACACTCTTTGGGACAATTGGAAATTACATCACTCGTAACAAGAAGTTCCTAATGTATAGAGCACATAGTTCCAGCTACATATATGATATAAATTAGAACTGGAAATTGATTAAAAAAAAGGAGGATTCCAAATAACCAAATGTTAAAAAACAAGCAAAATTTGCACACCAAACAAGTAAAAATCCGAGGGTACATGAGCATCGAATATATATATCATTGGATAAGTGCATCATAGTCTGTGTATGTACTCAAGGAATAGAACCCAGCACAGCAAACTGATAACCACCCTTTTTGCATAATGATCATTGCAAACGAGAATGTATTAAATCAAGCTATAAAAACAAATCCATAATATAATATTGCACCAGAAAATAGTTCCAGCTACAGAAACGACACAAATTGGGCTTCAAAATTCTTAAAACAGAAACCCAGGTGACAATGACTACAAACACTACGGAATTAAAATGAAAAGGAAGATATACATAAACAGAATCTAGTGAAGCAAGCTAAGAACCACATGATGAGGTGGGGAATAGCGTTGCACCTAAACTTGGACAAAGGGCTCGAAGGCCATCTGGAAGACTCAAAGGTTGTGTCTCAATTTGCTTGAGAATGTGTCGTAGTTGTGTCCCGTAAATTGTAGTTGTGTGCTTAACAGTTCTACCGTCTAAATTTACTTCTCTAGGGTGGCTAGGCTAACTCATCTGGACAGGTACACCGAGCTTGTGAAGATATCGTCTTGATGATCATCATCTTTGAACAGACGATCTTAACTTCTGGACGTGAATGGTTTACTTATTAGCATTTATTTGGAGTTAAAATAAGCTAGTAAATATATGTAGTCCAAGCTCTATATCATTTTGATCGTTTTCAAGTATATTTCAAAGTTCTCCTTCGAATCAATCGAGTTGATTTCCCTAATTAAGGATCGAGACACTTCACCACTCTTTACAATAAATATTATAATCCAGGTGGTTTTAAATCGAGCTGTACAACAAAGTTCCCAATATAAATCAGTAAGTTAACTCATGAGAAAACAGTTACAACTACAGAAACGACACAAATTGCTTAAATGAGAAAAGAAACAACAATTAAGAGAATACAACGAAATGTTCAACATACATACATACATACATACATACATACACATATATAGAGGGAGAGGGCGGGATTATCTTACTGGGAAGGAGCGACAGAGGGTCTGACAGAGTTGATGGCGTTAGGGCAGACCATAGGCGCCAATCGCCGCCCTTCTCGCCTTAGCGCAGCCATTGCCATTACTGCTGACGTGTACAATAATTGGAGTGTCTGATTTGACTATATACACACACAGACACAGAGAGAGAGAGAGAGAGAGAGAGAGTTCATCTAGGGTTCTTTCCCCAGCTGCAATGTACACAACACAGAGAAACTATTGAACGACGGCGTATTCAAAATTTTAAATTACACTTAGGTCCCATGTCTATTGGAACTTGCTGTATTAGCCTTCATATTTTAGATTTTCGCATCCATACCCCTTAATTTTATAAACTTTGGTTTATAAATTACACCTACATGAATGTAATTATAATGCCTTTGTATTCCATGCTAGGAAAGTCCTTAGGTTCAAGAAGGATGGATCCGAGCTAAGCCGCGAAGATTTTTGCATGGTTTCAGCTTCGCTTCATTGATGCGCGAGGTTTGAAATATATGAGTTTGTGCGACACTTTGTGGCACATTTGGTTTGTTCTAATCAGGTTTTATAAGTTGGTGTGTGACGTAACAAACTTGATAGATACCAACTTTTATACAGACAATACAGAACTTGGCAGATGCCAAATTTTCATTTCATACCAACATTCAACAACATTTAGGAAACAATAAGCAAGAACACTATAAAACACAATTATATCTACCCTAGACATTCTTCATATCATCCAATATTACTTTTAATTCTCATTCTTATCTAGAAAAAGAACTTATTCAATCATCTCTTCATCTTCATCATCAATTTCCTCAATCCTCATCTTCTTCACAACTTGTGCAGCATTACTACTCGGCCCATTTGGGATCTGAATCAGTATATCGGACTTTCGTCCCGTAGTGGCATTTACTACCCCACCATTCTTCTCCACCCGAAAAGTCAATTCCTTCATGTTATATGCGGCGTCTATATACACGGTCGAGTTCTCATCTATCTCCTCTCGGATCAGCATTTTGGACAACTCGGTCACCACCTTCCTCTCCAACCATCTCCTAATAGGCCTTGCACCGTAAACCTTAAAAATAACAATCAATACAAAATTTAGTACAATATATACACACCTAAGAGGTTAATCCAAATATTCAAATGTAACGGAAACATTTTTCACATACGGGATCGTAGCTTTCTGCTAGAATGATGTCCAGAGCTGCTTCAGTAACACCTAGGGCAACGCCTCTCTCTGCTAGTCGACTTGCCACATCCTTCATCTGAAGCCTAGTCACCTTCCTCAATTGCTCATGAGAGAGAGGATCAAACACCACAATCTCATCCAAACGGTTCAATAACTCAGGCTTGAAGTGCTTTTTCACCTGTAATATACGCCAAAACGTCAATTAGACTCTAGTCAAATCATCACAATTGAAAGAAATATGAGATGAGAGCTTAAACTTACCTCTTGCATTACCAGTTCTCGGGCACCCTCCACTGTGCATTTGCCCATTAACCCTTTCAGGAGGTGCTCAGCTCCGAGATTCGACGTCATGATTATGACGGTGTTGGTAAAATCAACTGTTCGGCCTTGCCCATCTGTCAATCGTCCATCATCAAGAACTTGAAGCAAGGTGTTGAACACTGTTGGGTGTGCTTTCTCCACTTCATCAAATAGCAAGACACTATATGGCCGCCGCCTCACAGCTTCTGTTAGTTGGCCACCTTCCTCATGCCCAACATACCTATATGCACACATCATGTATCACCAATATCAGTACAAATGGAGCTACCTCATATTATATATTTACCTTTACATGTATGCTCATTTGGAACATTCTAAACAACATACGTTTTATATGCTTTGTGGTTACAAACTAATAAGACCTGAGATCTCGCCTTATCAGAGCTTTTACTTATGATTTATGGTTCTGAAAATAACAAAAATGTCTCTGATGCATTCAGCTTTTACTTGAACAAAATACTTTTCCGGAAAGAGGCTTTTACAAATCCTTACAACTAATGATGTGTCATTACTGTACTTAAATGGTGAGAATCCAGGGAATCCATCATTTCTGTCATGCATATCTGATGCAGCTGAAATATCACTTTTAATACGTTAATATGTAAGAATTGTTAGCATGTGTAACATCATCGCTACTATGTACCGAAAAAGTTGCTGTATGATTGGTTTGGTGCAAATCAAACCCTAACTTAAGTCTCAAGACCAGTAAAAAAAATAAGAATGGAATTGGTATTGATGCACTTACCCTGGCGGAGCACCAATCAACCGTGCAACCGAGTGTTGCTCCATGTACTCTGACATATCGATTCTCACGAGCAACTTGTCATCATCAAACAACTGCTCAGCAAGAGCCTTTGCCAGCTCAGTTTTCCCAACACCGGTGGGGCCCAAAAACAGGAATGAGCCAGTCGGTTGTTGCGGCCTAGCTAATCCCGCTCTTGACCTTAGTACCGCCTCAGCCACAGCACAAACTGCCTGATCCTGACCCACCACTCTCTGATGCAACCTCTCGGCTAGCCCAATTAGCCTCCCCTTATCGTTCTGCCCGAGCCTAGTCACTGGTATACCAGTCCACCGGCTCACAACTTCCGCTATCTGTTCAGGCCCCACGGTCTCTGTCAGCATCATATTTTCCTCGGTGTTGCCCTCGAGTTTCGCAATTGCCACTTCGATCTCCTGTATAGCACCATATTTTAAATCAGCAGCTCGGGCTAAGTCGTATCTCCTCTCGGCTTCTTCAGCTGCAAACACCAGCTCTTCTCGTTTTTGTTTGAGCCTACGGAGCTCGTCGATTCGCTCCTTCTCTTTCTTGTACTTCATCATCAGAGGCTGGAGCTTGTCCCTCAAATCATCAAGCTCTTTTTTCACCTGAAAAAAATATTGTAAGTTAATCAGCTGAGCTATATGGCATAAGATCATTTTCATATTACATTAAAGGCGAAAGTGGAATACTCACTTCGACAAGCCGAGCTTTACTAGCTTTGTCTTTCTCTTTCTCGAGAGCATGAAGCTCAACTTCTAACTGGATCCTTCTCCTCTCCAGATTATCGATCTCTTCGGGCTGGCTGTCAAGCTGGACCCTGACATTAGCACAGGCTTCGTCAACTAGATCAATGGCCTTGTCCGGCAGATGGCGACCTATACATACATAAGATGATAAAAACATGGATATAAGTCTTGCACTAAACAACTGTAAAAGGTCTGAACTAAGTACATTCTTAGAGACTTACCTGTGATGTATCGAGCTGACAGCTGCGCAGCTACAACAAGAGCGCGATCCTGGATCCGAACACCATGATGCCCTTCATATCTCTCCTTCAAGCCTCGGAGAATGCTCACCGTGTCCGGAACACTCGGCTCCGCCACATAAACCTGTTGGAACCTCCTCTCAAAGGCAGCATCTTTTTCCACATACTTCCTGTACTCCTCGAGAGTCGTTGCTCCAATACACCTGAGCTGTCCCCTGGCGAGCATCGGTTTAAGCAAATTAGCCGCATCCATCGACCCTTCGGTCCTACCGGCACCTAAAACAAGGTGTATCTCATCTATAAACAGAATAACTTTTCCCTCGGCCTCTTCCACTTCTTTCAAAACAGCTTTCAGCCTCTCCTCAAACTCGCCCCTGTACTTAGCCCCAGCAATCAATGCCCCCATATCCAAAGCAATTAGTCGAACATCGGCCAAATTACTTGGAACATCTCCTCGTACGATCCGCTGGGCTAAGCCCTCAACCACAGCTGTTTTCCCGACACCGGGCTCTCCAATAAGTACAGGGTTGTTCTTTGTCCTCCTCGATAAGATTCTCACAACTCTCCGTATCTCTTCGTCTCGGCCAATAACGGGGTCGAGTTTTCCAGCTTGCTCGACGAGGTCCCGGCCGTAAATCTTCAGAGCTTGGAAAGTGGTGTCTCCAGAAGCACTTTCGACCTTTTTCCCTTCCTTGCCACGAAGCTTCTCGACTTCCGATTTCACCTTTGCCGGTGTAATTCCAGCTTCCTTAAGCAGGTCTGTGATTTGAGAATCTTCTAGAAGGCCAAGGATAAGTTGGTCAACTGCTAGATGAGTATCTCCTCGGGTTTTTTGCAAGGATTGGGCTCGCCTAATGGCCTTGATTAGGGTTGTGCTAGCAGGGATTTCATCGGGTGGTGGGGTTTGGGATGGGATTTTTTTCAGTGCCTTTCCAAAAACCCTTTCGGCTGAGTTGGCAGCTTCGTCGCCACCGCTAGAGTTTGCGATTGCTTGCCGGAAAATACCGCTGGGGTCGGAGAGCAACGCAACAGCCATATGAAGGGGCGTGAATTGTGCGTGGCCATCGGTCATGGCCAGCTCATGGGCCGCTGCTAGGGTTTCATTTGTCTTGTGGGTAAATTTGTCAGGATTCATTTTCGATTCTTAAAAGCTGTAAAAAAAGCCAAAAAAAAAAAAGCTGAAAATTATGAGAACAGAAAATTCAAGCAAATATGACTAAATGCTTAAAAATTTGCTGGCATTTACGTAAACTTTTGAACAAACCAATTAGGCAAGCTAATTCGTTGGATATTTTGAAACACAATCTACATGAACTAACAATCAATACGACAAAAATTGGTGCGGCTATGGTGCATAAGATCATTCTCACGGTAGTACAACTTCTATCTATGCTCCATAAAGGGTGCGATTTGTTACGGTTTAGGCCAGCGCTTTTGTGTATTTCTTGCCTAGCATTTTAACTTTCATTGAACGCGTACCCTTGTGCCAGTCTAGTCGTGATCTTATTAAGTAGGAGTGAGTGGTAGTGTTCTGAGCTTAAACGCATATAGGGCATACTCTCGTGTTGTTAGCCTTTCTCATGAAATTTCTAATTCCGACTTTCTAGAAATTATTCATATCCAATTCTTCTAAACAAACTTTTTATACGTTCAATTTAATAAACACGTTGAATATATATATATATATATATATATATATATTTTCTTAATTGAAAAGTACGAATATAAGCTTCTAGTTGAAGAAGATCAACGTAGCGATTTCTATAAATATTTTCTTGGAATATAAAGACTAAAATGAGAGAGACTATATAAAATTCATAGGTATAGGCTCATAAACGGTGATACATATACGCAGTGTGTGTGTATGTGTGTGTGTGAGAGAGAAAGAGGGAAAGAGAGAGAGAGAGAGAGAGAGTGACTGACCTTGTGAAGAATGAGAGTGCTTTTGATTGTTGCGATAGTGTGAGTTTGTGTTAGTTGTGAGGTGGAGAGGGCCATCTGGAATTTTGCTGGTTCGCCTGGAACCTGCTAGACTCTCCCTCCCTCTCTCCCTCTCTCTCTCTCTCTCTCTGTTTAAATCGCTCTGTTGATAACGACTAATATTTAGGAAGAATTGCATACCCTGTCCCTATAGTTTGGAAGAAATTCTTATTGGATCCTCGTGTTTTCACACAAAGATAAATCACTCCCCGGTTTTATAATAAGGTGACGGTTTTAGTTCTTTTGATAAATAATTCCATCTTCAATATTATTCATCCTGGTCAACAACCATTTTCATCTTTTTTTTATCTCTATTAATCTTTAATATTTTAAATTTTAATCTTAAATATTATTATGTCAAGCATCTACTTATTTTCTATCTTCTTTTATCTCTTTCTCATTACTTCTTCGCTATCTCCACAAAACCCAAAAACCCATTTTGAATCAATTAATATAATAAAATTTTTAAAATATTTATTTATTATCACTATTGGACTTGATTGGAGCATATTTGAAGATCGATAGATCCATTTTTTGACGATATTAGCACATTTCGATAAATACTAATTTCAAATACTGACATTATACATTCGTTCATTTAGAGATCGAATGGGTCTCATCACTTTCGAAATCATAAGCTGAAAATTTGTATAAGTATTATCAGGTTGACATTCGAATCCTATGGAATCAAATGTCTTCAAAAACATGCGTACACAAAAGTAATGAATATACGTCCTGAAAACTTCAAAAGAAATCTAGTGTTCTCACGACCGCATTAGCAATCTGGGGGTTGAATGTTACCAAAGACATTTATGGCTTCGAACATTGAATGTAAGTTTCAAAAAGTTAGTATTCTCATGACTATATTCGCAATTTGATATCACGAATGTCATTGGAGACATTCAACTACATTGACCATTGAATGTCACTGAAGACATTCATTTATGTGGTTTTCTATTGTATTTTCTGATAACTTTACATTTTGCAATTATAGTGTGGGGGTGGTTGTATGGCAGTAGGAGTTGGAGTTTTTTGCAAAACTAACCTACCTTTATTGATTATTTCCTAATCTAACATACCAATTAGATTTATTCCCAAATTAACACATCTTATTAAATACGCAATTTATTAATGCGCTTTCTTTACAATTATGTGAACACCATATTAACGGCACAATTAGATAAAATTAACGACGGCATTAATTTTTTTATACTGAAAACGCACTATAATATTGCGCTTTCAGTATGAACACCTTTTCTTATAAAAACGCATATTAATAGTGCGTTTTCAGTATAATTATAAAAATAAAGCATCAATATGGAAAACGCATTATAAAATTGCGCTTTCAATGGAAAACACATTATAAAATTGCGCTTTCAATGGATTAATAATTATACTGAAAACGAACTATTAATATGCGTT
>MKEJ01004352.1:0-16126 GCA_001753735.1 Embelia ribes
TCCATGGCAGACATCCTTGCTCCCTGCTCACTGCAAGCATTCTCCAAAACAGCATTGAACATCACCTGAGGAAAAGTCAACATTTAATCCCGAGCAACAGAAAAATTAATTGTGAATAAATTAAAACATATACTATTCCAACTACTCAGGAAAACTTCATATATTTTTCAAGCAGCATAAGAACTCCGGTCCAGTTCACTATGCTTTTTGAAGACAGGTCTTCAAACAGATCATTCTGGAAACTATATGTTATATTTGAACTTGTTCGACTAGGTTAATGAATGGGTTTACTTTACATGGGATTTTCAGTTGTGGAAACCACAACGTTCGGTTGATGTTGCAAGGAAATAATTCTTCAACAAAAAAACTCAAAACAACTCAGATAGGGGGCCCTAACTAAGGCAAACTCCACTTAAATTGGAAAATATCAAGAAAATGGCCCAAACTAGTAAGAGGGAAGACTTACACAAGAAAACTGGAATTCTGTCAGATTCTGAAGCACTTCTGACTTTGTCTCGCCGCCTTCAATTTCATAAGAATCCAGATCACCAAGCCTTCCCCCTGCTTCAGATTCTCTCTCCACTATCTGTATCAACATGGCATGAATTTAATGTTGAGAAAGTGTGAACAAGGTCGTCGTTAGTAAAGTGAAAGTATGCATCACCTCAGGAGATAGTACAGTTGCTGTTGTTGGCGGAAAAGAGACGACCGAATGGAACTTGTTAAAAACTATCCTCAAAGCATCATATTCGACGTTCTTCAGAATGTCATCAGCAAGAACAGAAACCTAAAGGCCAAAAGAAATAGAGAAACATAATATGTGGCATAGAACAAGATGCATATCAACTATTGATTTTGTCTTCTGTTAGCACTTCGTAGAAAAGCTACATGAATCAACTTTTCCTACATAAATTGTGTTCTGTCATCCTTTAAAGCAAGTGCTTGGAGGCTTTTATCCTCATTGTATAAGCGCTCTTGGCCTCAGAAGGATGCGAGTTCAATTGAACTCCTTGGGGTAAAGGAAAAACTGAAGTCCTCGGATATACGAACCTCAAAACACTCTTCAGTGGATCATATCTTTTAACCAATCTTGGTAAAGCATCATCTTCACCTTTTCTAATGGGGAATGGTTTTGTTCATCCCATCATTTCATAGGAGAAAAGGTAAAACTTGATCTTCTGACTTTAACTGAGATCTCGTTTCTCCTTCAAGTTGCTTTTAAGTTCTAAACCTAAGAGCACCCACACCAGCATCTCTAAACAGCCTCCTATCTCAAAAATTTAGAAAGTTACCCAAAATAATGCACCCCATCAGTGACCCTATAAACAATTTCAGTTTCCTTAATTGGTGATAAGCTACAGTGCTCCCCTTAATCAAGGGATCCACTGCTCAGCCCCAGTCAATAAAAAAATTAGCTTTCAGATATTTTAGCCAAATCATTTACCAGAGAACCAGACTACCGCCAACAGCGCTGACCACCAACTCGACACCACCGTCCACAGCCCTAGGTATCCATGATTTCCTGCAATTGGGCAAATAGAGAGAAGAGGGGAGGGAGGGAGGAACGGTACCGGGAGGGGAGAGGCTAAGTTGTGGCTTTGCAAAGAGAAAGATAGGCGGGGAGGGTGGTGATTTGGGGTGCTGTAGCAGGTAGAGGATTTGGGATGAGACAGGGACAGAAGGCTGAGTTCAAGGGGGAAGGATGGATGTGGAAACTAAAAGAAAGGGAGGGGGAGGGGTATTTGTATATTTTTGTAGAGTTGGGGTTCATATTTAGGATTGCTGAAGGGCCCTTTCCCTAAATTGTTCATCTCAATACACTGAGGACACTTTATTTTAAAGAAGATTACGGGAGCCAATGTACTTTGACCTGTGGGAATATGTCCTAAGCTGATCCTCAACTACTCTAAACCCTCATTGTCAGCTAAAATCCTACTGCTCTTGCTTTCAGTTCCACCAATCTTTTATACTTTTCGGTACATAATTCCTTTGAAAGAGCTCACCGTGAGACCTAATTTTTTTTTCTTTTTGCGTTGTTACAAAAGCTCTAGCGCTTCACATGAATGGATGTAAAAGAGGAACTTTATTTAACAGACTGCAACAAATGAGAAAAAATCCTAAACATTGGAAAGACTAAAGAGGACAAAAGAGGAACAAGTAAACAGAGTATCATTTTCCTAAAAGGGTGTAAGTAGTGACAGAACTAAACCTGGGTGTAGTTCAAAGGATGTTTCTGGAGCTCGGTAATAATAATCTCGATGTCCTTCTTGGAATCCCTCACTAGTTGAACTTTTGCCTTCTCTCCCAACACAACATACTTACTTTCTTTATCAGGACCTATAGAAAGGATCAGCATATATGAAGTAAAGGAATGCATTATTAAACCATACTCAATGGTAAATGAGCCTTGGCAATAGTTTGCGGTGTACATACCAGAATTCAGCTTGTGAAGAGCCCGGCTCATCTTGACTGATGTAGAATTAATACCTCCACAAAGACCTTTGTCAGATGAAATAGTGACAATGACATTCTTCTTGACATCAACACCTAAGCAATACAGGAACAAACATCAACTTAGTAAAAATAAAGTAATAAACCCAATGCATGCAAACATTGAATAAGGCGCTGAATGAAAAAATTTACTCTTGAGAGCCAGTTCTCAACCTCCTCTACATGTCATGTACCATCTTCATTCATTTTGAACCTATAAAATATAAACCTTGACTCTTTTCATTTAAGTTATCCAGATCAACCAACCACAAATCCTATTTATTTCTTACCAACCCCCTGTCTATTTTAGGAACTTCCAAAGTCACTTTTTCATCTCTTAGAAGCCCTATTTCTTTTTGTATCCAAAATTGCAAATCCAACCCATCAATCCTTACAGATTCATCTCTCCCCCACCACCCACACAAATATTCATATAGACTCACACATTATCATTAAGGCCTCATTGACTCTGGCCGTTAAGTGTTAAGAGAGAAATGTTTGGGTGCTTTCTACTCTCACAACAAGTAGACATTAACCACTCAGAAATTAAGATGTGAACCAAACATTATACTAAATCATCGATTATGGATCTTAATATCTCCTCTACTTGAGTACACATTTGGCAGGAAGCAATCAAACAAACTGAATAAGACAGAGAGATTTTATATAAATGACCAAGGTTTAGTGTTAACCTACTTGGAGTGTCACCCAGAAGTGCAGTGAATGGCTGCCATAGGCCACGGGAATTCTCTGCTCTAACTTGAATTGCTCGCAACTTGGAAGCTGCAACCATCTTCATAGCCTTGGTGATCTTTTGAATATTCTTAACACTCTTCATTCTGTTACGGACTGTGGAAGAATAATAATTAACACCAAAAACGATCAGCATCTTTAGATGAATTGCTAAGTGCAGATACAAATTAATATGTATGTATATATAAATAACCAAGAAAAAAAAAGAAGACGGTCCTCACCAACTTGGGTTGAAATAAAACGAATTCCAAGACATGCCTGCTCCCTGCACACCCAAAAGAGAGGTTATTTATTTTCATTTTGCTATAACGAAAACTCATCGGGAAAACGAAAAGCAATGTCAAAAACAAATTATAAAGCAAAAACCTAAACTGTCTGTTGTCGCACACGCATTGCACTTGTTCGGAGTTTCATTTATGCCTCTTGTTTGCTCATCGGAGAATTAGAAAAGATGAAAAAAAATTCACCCAAGAACCAACTACGCAAAAGAAAGAGCATTCAAATGTCAACAAAAAAAGGAGCTTTCAATATTCTTTCCATGCTGAAATCCTTCATCTGTGTTCTACCTGAATGAAATACTCTATACCACAGGCAAAATATACCTAGAACTTCTAATCAGCACTCCATAAACTCTTCAATAGAGTGGAGGACACTGTAAACTCAATGCTTAAGCTTAACTACACTGCTATATCAAAAGGAAATGACAAAACATTTGAACCACGCAGAACAAACTTTACAAGCCTAAGTATGGCATGATGTATGTCTGCAATAAACAGAATTCGGTTTACACCCTAGTGAGAAAACAAATCTTTTTAATCCAGTAAGTTACATCGAGCTACACCAGCAAGTCCCCAATATATTTCCGAGTGTACACCTATGACCTACCTGACAAAAGTTCCAGCTGCATAAATCATGCAATTTGGATTTCAAAATTCATGAAAATTGGAATTCAAATGATGAAAAGTTACAACAGTCTTAAGGCCTAAGGAGACAAAATGACAAAAGCAACATCAATTTGAGGAATGGAAGACGATAGACATACATAGTCATGGAAGTGATATGTATGAATGATCTGCATAGCCAATCTAGAACACCAACAAACACTCTTTGGGACAATTGGAAATTACATCACTCGTAACAAGAAGTTCCTAATGTATAGAGCACATAGTTCCAGCTACATATATGATATAAATTAGAACTGGAAATTGATTAAAAAAAAGGAGGATTCCAAATAACCAAATGTTAAAAAACAAGCAAAATTTGCACACCAAACAAGTAAAAATCCGAGGGTACATGAGCATCGAATATATATATCATTGGATAAGTGCATCATAGTCTGTGTATGTACTCAAGGAATAGAACCCAGCACAGCAAACTGATAACCACCCTTTTTGCATAATGATCATTGCAAACGAGAATGTATTAAATCAAGCTATAAAAACAAATCCATAATATAATATTGCACCAGAAAATAGTTCCAGCTACAGAAACGACACAAATTGGGCTTCAAAATTCTTAAAACAGAAACCCAGGTGACAATGACTACAAACACTACGGAATTAAAATGAAAAGGAAGATATACATAAACAGAATCTAGTGAAGCAAGCTAAGAACCACATGATGAGGTGGGGAATAGCGTTGCACCTAAACTTGGACAAAGGGCTCGAAGGCCATCTGGAAGACTCAAAGGTTGTGTCTCAATTTGCTTGAGAATGTGTCGTAGTTGTGTCCCGTAAATTGTAGTTGTGTGCTTAACAGTTCTACCGTCTAAATTTACTTCTCTAGGGTGGCTAGGCTAACTCATCTGGACAGGTACACCGAGCTTGTGAAGATATCGTCTTGATGATCATCATCTTTGAACAGACGATCTTAACTTCTGGACGTGAATGGTTTACTTATTAGCATTTATTTGGAGTTAAAATAAGCTAGTAAATATATGTAGTCCAAGCTCTATATCATTTTGATCGTTTTCAAGTATATTTCAAAGTTCTCCTTCGAATCAATCGAGTTGATTTCCCTAATTAAGGATCGAGACACTTCACCACTCTTTACAATAAATATTATAATCCAGGTGGTTTTAAATCGAGCTGTACAACAAAGTTCCCAATATAAATCAGTAAGTTAACTCATGAGAAAACAGTTACAACTACAGAAACGACACAAATTGCTTAAATGAGAAAAGAAACAACAATTAAGAGAATACAACGAAATGTTCAACATACATACATACATACATACATACATACACATATATAGAGGGAGAGGGCGGGATTATCTTACTGGGAAGGAGCGACAGAGGGTCTGACAGAGTTGATGGCGTTAGGGCAGACCATAGGCGCCAATCGCCGCCCTTCTCGCCTTAGCGCAGCCATTGCCATTACTGCTGACGTGTACAATAATTGGAGTGTCTGATTTGACTAGATCGAGAGAAAGACACAGAGAGAGAGAGAGAGAGAGAGAGAGTTCATCTAGGGTTCTTTCCCCAGCTGCAATGTACACAACACAGAGAAACTATTGAACGACGGCGTATTCAAAATTTTAAATTACACTTAGGTCCCATGTCTATTGGAACTTGCTGTATTAGCCTTCATATTTTAGATTTTCGCATCCATACCCCTTAATTTTATAAACTTTGGTTTATAAATTACACCTACATGAATGTAATTATAATGCCTTTGTATTCCATGCTAGGAAAGTCCTTAGGTTCAAGAAGGATGGATCCGAGCTAAGCCGCGAAGATTTTTGCATGGTTTCAGCTTCGCTTCATTGATGCGCGAGGTTTGAAATATATGAGTTTGTGCGACACTTTGTGGCACATTTGGTTTGTTCTAATCAGGTTTTATAAGTTGGTGTGTGACGTAACAAACTTGATAGATACCAACTTTTATACAGACAATACAGAACTTGGCAGATGCCAAATTTTCATTTCATACCAACATTCAACAACATTTAGGAAACAATAAGCAAGAACACTATAAAACACAATTATATCTACCCTAGACATTCTTCATATCATCCAATATTACTTTTAATTCTCATTCTTATCTAGAAAAAGAACTTATTCAATCATCTCTTCATCTTCATCATCAATTTCCTCAATCCTCATCTTCTTCACAACTTGTGCAGCATTACTACTCGGCCCATTTGGGATCTGAATCAGTATATCGGACTTTCGTCCCGTAGTGGCATTTACTACCCCACCATTCTTCTCCACCCGAAAAGTCAATTCCTTCATGTTATATGCGGCGTCTATATACACGGTCGAGTTCTCATCTATCTCCTCTCGGATCAGCATTTTGGACAACTCGGTCACCACCTTCCTCTCCAACCATCTCCTAATAGGCCTTGCACCGTAAACCTTAAAAATAACAATCAATACAAAATTTAGTACAATATATACACACCTAAGAGGTTAATCCAAATATTCAAATGTAACGGAAACATTTTTCACATACGGGATCGTAGCTTTCTGCTAGAATGATGTCCAGAGCTGCTTCAGTAACACCTAGGGCAACGCCTCTCTCTGCTAGTCGACTTGCCACATCCTTCATCTGAAGCCTAGTCACCTTCCTCAATTGCTCATGAGAGAGAGGATCAAACACCACAATCTCATCCAAACGGTTCAATAACTCAGGCTTGAAGTGCTTTTTCACCTGTAATATACGCCAAAACGTCAATTAGACTCTAGTCAAATCATCACAATTGAAAGAAATATGAGATGAGAGCTTAAACTTACCTCTTGCATTACCAGTTCTCGGGCACCCTCCACTGTGCATTTGCCCATTAACCCTTTCAGGAGGTGCTCAGCTCCGAGATTCGACGTCATGATTATGACGGTGTTGGTAAAATCAACTGTTCGGCCTTGCCCATCTGTCAATCGTCCATCATCAAGAACTTGAAGCAAGGTGTTGAACACTGTTGGGTGTGCTTTCTCCACTTCATCAAATAGCAAGACACTATATGGCCGCCGCCTCACAGCTTCTGTTAGTTGGCCACCTTCCTCATGCCCAACATACCTATATGCACACATCATGTATCACCAATATCAGTACAAATGGAGCTACCTCATATTATATATTTACCTTTACATGTATGCTCATTTGGAACATTCTAAACAACATACGTTTTATATGCTTTGTGGTTACAAACTAATAAGACCTGAGATCTCGCCTTATCAGAGCTTTTACTTATGATTTATGGTTCTGAAAATAACAAAAATGTCTCTGATGCATTCAGCTTTTACTTGAACAAAATACTTTTCCGGAAAGAGGCTTTTACAAATCCTTACAACTAATGATGTGTCATTACTGTACTTAAATGGTGAGAATCCAGGGAATCCATCATTTCTGTCATGCATATCTGATGCAGCTGAAATATCACTTTTAATACGTTAATATGTAAGAATTGTTAGCATGTGTAACATCATCGCTACTATGTACCGAAAAAGTTGCTGTATGATTGGTTTGGTGCAAATCAAACCCTAACTTAAGTCTCAAGACCAGTAAAAAAAATAAGAATGGAATTGGTATTGATGCACTTACCCTGGCGGAGCACCAATCAACCGTGCAACCGAGTGTTGCTCCATGTACTCTGACATATCGATTCTCACGAGCAACTTGTCATCATCAAACAACTGCTCAGCAAGAGCCTTTGCCAGCTCAGTTTTCCCAACACCGGTGGGGCCCAAAAACAGGAATGAGCCAGTCGGTTGTTGCGGCCTAGCTAATCCCGCTCTTGACCTTAGTACCGCCTCAGCCACAGCACAAACTGCCTGATCCTGACCCACCACTCTCTGATGCAACCTCTCGGCTAGCCCAATTAGCCTCCCCTTATCGTTCTGCCCGAGCCTAGTCACTGGTATACCAGTCCACCGGCTCACAACTTCCGCTATCTGTTCAGGCCCCACGGTCTCTGTCAGCATCATGTTTTCTTCCGTGTTCCCTTCGAGTTTTGCAATCTCGGTCTCAATTTCTTGTATGGCACCATATTTTAAATCAGCAGCACGGGCTAAGTCGTATCTCCTCTCAGCCTCTTGAGCAGCAAAAACGAGCTCTTCCCTCTTCTGTTTGAGCCTACGGAGCTCGTCAATACGCTCCTTCTCCTTCTTGTACTTCATCATCAGAGGCTGGAGTTTGTCCCTCAAATCATCAAGCTCCTTCTTAACCTGCAAAAATAATTGTTTTTTTTTTCACCCCTATAATTTAACACGCAAGATAACTTTGATCTAACCAACCATGAAAATGAGAAACTCACATCGACAAGTCGAGCTTTACTTGCTTTGTCTTTCTCCTTCTCAAGAGCGTGTAGCTCTACCTCTAGCTGAATTCTTCTTCTCTCAAGATTATCGATCTCTTCGGGCTGGCTGTCAAGCTGGACCCTGACATTAGCGCAAGCTTCATCGACCAGATCAATAGCCTTGTCCGGCAGATGACGACCTATGCATACACAAATATATGGATATAAATAAACTGCTTGCACCCAAACAACCATATAAAGTCCACCTAAAAAGGTCCCAGTCTCTCATTCAAGATTCACCATTTTTAAATAAAAATGTTAAAACTGTTTCAAGATATCAGATTCCGAAATTATTCAAAATTTTCCTCTCAGGAAGCTACAAAGCATTGTTCGTAGATGGTCTAAGAACGTTTCCCTAGGAAAATTATACAACCACCATAATTTTTTGATAATTTCCCTTATTTTTTAATCCAAAACTTGTGAAACTAAGAAGCATAACAAAATTGACAATCTCTATCAAGATAACAATATTCATAGAGACAGTCTAAAATCATAACTCAAAACAGCTTAAAACCAAGAACTGCATAAATAAATAAATAATCATACCTGTGATATATCGAGACGACAGCTGAGCAGCAACAACAAGAGCACGATCCTGGATCCGAACACCATGATGCCCTTCATATCTCTCCTTCAAGCCTCGGAGAATGCTCACCGTGTCCGGAACACTCGGCTCCGCCACATAAACCTGTTGGAACCTCCTCTCAAAGGCAGCATCTTTTTCCACATACTTCCTGTACTCCTCGAGAGTCGTTGCTCCAATACACCTGAGCTGTCCCCTGGCGAGCATCGGTTTAAGCAAATTAGCCGCATCCATCGACCCTTCGGTCCTACCGGCACCTAAAACAAGGTGTATCTCATCTATAAACAGAATAACTTTTCCCTCGGCCTCTTCCACTTCTTTCAAAACAGCTTTCAGCCTCTCCTCAAACTCGCCCCTGTACTTAGCCCCAGCAATCAATGCCCCCATATCCAAAGCAATTAGTCGAACATCGGCCAAATTACTTGGAACATCTCCTCGTACGATCCGCTGGGCTAAGCCCTCAACCACAGCTGTTTTCCCGACACCGGGCTCTCCAATAAGTACAGGGTTGTTCTTTGTCCTCCTCGATAAGATTCTCACAACTCTCCGTATCTCTTCGTCTCGGCCAATAACGGGGTCGAGTTTTCCAGCTTGCTCGACGAGGTCCCGGCCGTAAATCTTCAGAGCTTGGAAAGTGGTGTCTCCAGAAGCACTTTCGACCTTTTTCCCTTCCTTGCCACGAAGCTTCTCGACTTCCGATTTCACCTTTGCCGGTGTAATTCCAGCTTCCTTAAGCAGGTCTGTGATTTGAGAATCTTCTAGAAGGCCAAGGATAAGTTGGTCAACTGCTAGATGAGTATCTCCTCGGGTTTTTTGCAAGGATTGGGCTCGCCTAATGGCCTTGATTAGGGTTGTGCTAGCAGGGATTTCATCGGGTGGTGGGGTTTGGGATGGGATTTTTTTCAGTGCCTTTCCAAAAACCCTTTCGGCTGAGTTGGCAGCTTCGTCGCCACCGCTAGAGTTTGCGATTGCTTGCCGGAAAATACCGCTGGGGTCGGAGAGCAACGCAACAGCCATATGAAGGGGCGTGAATTGTGCGTGGCCATCGGTCATGGCCAGCTCATGGGCCGCTGCTAGGGTTTCATTTGTCTTGTGGGTAAATTTGTCAGGATTCATTTTCGATTCTTAAAAGCTGTAAAAAAAGCCAAAAAAAAAAAAGCTGAAAATTATGAGAACAGAAAATTCAAGCAAATATGACTAAATGCTTAAAAATTTGCTGGCATTTACGTAAACTTTTGAACAAACCAATTAGGCAAGCTAATTCGTTGGATATTTTGAAACACAATCTACATGAACTAACAATCAATACGACAAAAATTGGTGCGGCTATGGTGCATAAGATCATTCTCACGGTAGTACAACTTCTATCTATGCTCCATAAAGGGTGCGATTTGTTACGGTTTAGGCCAGCGCTTTTGTGTATTTCTTGCCTAGCATTTTAACTTTCATTGAACGCGTACCCTTGTGCCAGTCTAGTCGTGATCTTATTAAGTAGGAGTGAGTGGTAGTGTTCTGAGCTTAAACGCATATAGGGCATACTCTCGTGTTGTTAGCCTTTCTCATGAAATTTCTAATTCCGACTTTCTAGAAATTATTCATATCCAATTCTTCTAAACAAACTTTTTATACGTTCAATTTAATAAACACGTTGAATATATATATATATATATATATATATATATTTTCTTAATTGAAAAGTACGAATATAAGCTTCTAGTTGAAGAAGATCAACGTAGCGATTTCTATAAATATTTTCTTGGAATATAAAGACTAAAATGAGAGAGACTATATAAAATTCATAGGTATAGGCTCATAAACGGTGATACATATACGCAGTGTGTGTGTATGTGTGTGTGAGAGAGAGAGAGAGGGAAAGAGAGAGAGAGAGAGAGAGAGTGACAGAGAGATACAGAGAGAGAGAGAAATTGATCGGAAAGATTGGGAATGGTACTTTCGCGAGGGTTGTGTGTATATGTTCTATATGGTTTAATTACACTAATGGTCCCGTTGTTTTAAGAAAAAATTCAATTTTAGTCCGATGCTTTACAGAAACAGTGGTGGACATTTCATTTCGGAGGAAATTCCAAAAAAAAAATCATTTTGGAGGCTAATACAGCTTATAATTGATGTTAGTCAATATTTTGTTTAGAAGAAGAGAATCACATTTACTGACATATAGTTATGGGGCAAAAACTAATCGGATTGATTTTTTTTCTTACTAAGAATATAAATAAAAAATTATGCAAGAATTGTAAAATTATTCAAGAAGAGAGTGTCGCCATGCAATATACTCTTAGTTTTGTATATTTATGTACAAAGCTGACAAGAGAAAAAGGACCGAGTTCAAGATCCAAATATTAAGTGGTGTAAGTTTAAGAATGTGAAAATAATAGCCTTGAAGGACAGAATAATTAAAGAGGCCGATTGGGAAAGCAAAATAAATATAAATATAATGCAAATGAATATGACACAGTGTATAAAGAGGGTAGCTAATAGGACACTTGATGAAGCTAATGGAAGATCACCTTCTGAAAAGTATTTTTGGTGGTGGACCGAAAATGTGAAAGCAACGGTTAAAGTAGAGCAATAGAACTATAGAGAGTTTAAAAAGTGTCAGGATGATCAAGATTGTAAGAGATACAAATAAATAAAAAAGAAAGTTGAAAAAGCCATCCGACATGCAAAGTTTAAAGTTCATGATGAGTTATATAGAAATTTGGATTTAAAAAAGGGAGGAAAATAATTATTTAGAATTGCGAGACCATGATAAGAATAGCAAAGATTTGAATGGAGTAAGATACATGAAGATTATTAATGATAGGGTATTGGTAAAAGATGCACAAATAAAACAGTGGTGGAAATATTACTTTGATAAACCTTTGATCAAATGAGTACCCTGGGTGATATCACAACTCATTTAAAGGATATTAACCACAATTTTATGCGAAGGGTCAGGGAATGCAAAGTTAAAGAACTTTTGAAGAAAATGAAGATGAATAAAGCGGTCAGATCAGATGACATCTCTATTGAGACTTAGAAAGTTGTAGGTGATGTAGGGATAAGATAGCTAACACACCTCTTCAATAAATTTTGATACAATGGAAGAATACTCTAGTATCTCTATGTAAAAATATGGGTGATATACAGAACTGTTCTAACTATTGCGAGATTAAACTTATGAGCCATACTATCAAACTTTGGGAGATAGTAGTTGAGTATAGATTGAGGCGGAATACTACGATTTCAAAAATCAATTTGGATTTATGCAGGTAAGATCGATTATAGAAGTAATTCATTTATTTAGACAGTTGATTAAGAGATTTAGAGTAGGGAAGAAAGATCTACACATGGTTTTTGTTGATCTGGAGAAGACTTATGATAAGATTCTTAGAGAAGTTCTTTGGTGAGTTTTGAGAAAAAATTCAATCCCTCTTAAATATATAAATGTAATAAATGACATGTATGGGAGTGCAACTACCAATGTCAAAATGCATGGTGGCATGTTGTCCAGCTTCCCTATTACAATAGATTTGCATCAAGACTTAACATTAAGCTTTTTCCTATTTGCAATAGTAATGGACGAACTGAATAGATACATCCAAAACAAAGTGCAGTGGTGTATGTAATTTGTTGATGATATAGTTTTAGTTGATGAGAATAGAAATGGCATAAATAAAAAATTATAATTATGCAACACTTTAAAGTCGCATGGTTTTAGGTTGAGTAGAGAAAAAATGGAATATATGAAGTATAATTTCAGTTGACGACGTGTGGTAGACAAATTATAGTTAAATTAGGTAGACAAATGGTAACACGTACTGATCATATCCGTTATCTAGGATATTTGTTATCGGAAATCACTAATATCCTAACGAACTGTAAATTGATACGCATGTTCCAAAATGTGGTACATCTTCGTACCAAATCGCCAAATTTAGCAAACAAAGGCAATCTGAGATAATTGCACTTTTAAAATTTATTTTTGAAGACAAATCTAATATAGACAAGTAAAATATTGACGTAATTTCTATTAATTTCAATTTTGAAAGCATTATTTTTCATATTTCAAAACAATTACAGAATTTTAAGTTAGGTTTAATTAGATATTGACTTGTACGAAACTAAATATGGTGGCCTCATATATACTAAGGTAACCTATAGAAGGTTATCCCTACCGTACCGCGTTTTACAATATGTACCATACCATGCTCCCATTTTCGTTCCATATTCCAAAACAATCCCCGTTCTAGGTAACATAGTCTAGGATCCATTTTGTAGATCAATGGTGGTATAAAAACAATTATTTTTCATATTTCAAAACAATTACAGAATTTTAAGCTAAGCTTAATTAGATATTGACTTGTACGAAACTAAATATGGTGGCCTCATATATACTAAGGTAACCTATAGAAGGTTATCCCTACCGTACCGCGTTTTACAATATGTACCATACCAGGCTCCCATTTTCGTTCCATATTCCAAAACAATCCCCGTTCTAGGTAACATAGTCTAGGATCCATTTTATAGATCAATGGTGGTATAAAAAGAGATGTCAATCATAGAACCCAGGCAGGATGGATGAAGTATATAACTACTTCCATAATTTCATTTCATCGCAATATGCATTTGCGACTGAGACAAAAGCTAAGACATTACCGTGATAAAACCAATTTTATTATACGGAATTGAGTATTGAGCTACTAGGAAACAATATAAATATATGAGTGCAGCAGAGATGCGTATATTGAGATGGATGTGCGATAAGACTACGAGCCATACTAGAGCAGGAGACCATCGACAATATCATGGGCCGCAATGTTAGGACGGGTACAAATAACGGGAATGGCTCTAACGGAATTGTTAGATGCCTCAGTTGCTAGTGCGGGAGACCATCGATAATGTCATGAGCCGCAAAGCTAGCACGGATACTAATAACGAAAATGGCTCTAACGAAATTGTTAGATGCCTCAGTTGCTAGCATGGATACAAAATAATATAGATATATATAGGTGTCCACGAGTCAAGTAATCGGAACTGCGTCGCATATAGCACGCGCAGGGCATAATGTCAAGTCCTTAGTACCATTACATTTCTCGCATTATTCTTATTATTCAAATATTCTCATTAATTATTTCATAGTATAAGATTCATCATTTGATCATATAAGTCATCATACTGCGAGAAATCAAGAATTATAAATGTACCTATGAGTACATGACCAAGATCAGTCCACTAAACTCGTTTATAATCGGTTCAAATTCGTTATACAACTAGTTCCTAAAGTTTAACCAATATTTAAGTCCAAAAGACTTGAGGGTATTTCTATAATTTTATACCTTCTTAATAATATTCTATCACTAATTAACCAATTACAACCAAAAAAAAAAAAAGGAAGACTGTAGCATTGAGAAAGCTATTTATTATAACCAACTGTGTGCGTATATATATATATGTGCGTGCGCGCGCGTGCCCGTGCACGCGCGTATTTAATATGACAAAACCCAACAGCTTTTTATTCTAAAAGCAATAGTTATTTTCTAGTTTTGTTTCCTTTGGAATTTCACACCAAAGGGTGTGGGGGAAAACCATATTTACTATTTATATATATATTTGTAGGATTTAAAAAAAAAAACATGTACGGACTCAAAAAAGGTATCATTTTCTTTTCCATTTTCTCACGAATGCTTTATGTATTACTCTATATCATTTATATAACAAAATTTCATATCTAGATACAAAAAAAAATCAGAATCAATTCATTTTCACATTTCCAGCAAACACCACAAAAAGTTTATTCTTGTATGGATAAGGGTATTCACAAAAAAACAAATTAGTCAAGTCTATGGATACATAGCCTTAAACAGATACGAGGACCAATTCATATCATGCATTAATTTTATATATAATGCTTCTACATAAACGCAAAGAAGAAACAAATTTGGCTCTAAATATGTTACTAATATTTTCACATTATATAAGTTAATTACACAACGAACCCAATTACAACTTTATCCAGCAAAACGAGAGCCTACTAGTATCATTTACATCAAACAATCTCAGGAAATGGATAAAACATGTTTTCATTAGTTTTGGTAGAAGAACATTTATTTTCTAATAATTGGGAAATTTTGAATAGTATATTTCCCACTTAGAAATCTAAAGAATTTTAATATCAGCTAAAGAATTTTAATTGGGAAATTTTGAATAGTATATTATTTTAATAAATGTTCTTCTACCAAAACTAAAGAATTTTAATACCAGGAAAAACTGTGAAAGAAACTAAATTTATCCATTTTCTAAAATTTGGGGATCAAATTGGATCCATTCCCAAAATTTGGTAACAAAGTAAATAATCACCAAACGAGAGGCCTTGAGAGAGCTGAACCCCCCGGACTACCGGGAGCGGGATAAACCGGTACATGACCGACATCAACCCGGTGGCCTCAAGAACCAGTAGCACGGCGGCGGTGGAGATTCCGGCGGCGGTAATCTGCGGCACGGTCAGCCCGGGGTGCTTGGAGATTGCCACGGCGGCAATGGACTTCATGGGCTGAACGGGCACGGGGACACCGAAGAGTGCCCCAGTGGCAGCGTTGTAGAGAGCGGTGAAGATGAGGATGGTTATTAGTATCTTTTTGTTTGTGTTATTAAACAATTTTTTTTCTTGCAATGTAATTACAAATTATTAGTATAAATTTTATAAATTGAGGATAATTTTTTATTACTATCTTTTTGTTTACAAATAGTTATTGTAATTTTTTTTATTAATTTATAGTAATTTATATTTAAAATATAATAAAAATGCCATAAAAAAATTTCTTGTACAATTTTTTGTGAAATAATTCTTTTATTGAGTGTGTTGGCCTTTAGGCAAATCTCAAGAGGGGGGGTGAATTGGGATTTTAAACAATTTTACTAATTTGAAATATTCAATAATAAGACTTAAATAAATCAAGGAAGAGAAAGAGAAATGCAAACTCTTTTATAGTGGTTCGGCCAAAGATC